>CAJVPK010000182.1:0-52114 GCA_910592015.1 Diversispora eburnea | reverse complement strand
TTAAGGATAGGAATGTTTTTTTTTTTTTCTTCCTCTTTTTCTGAAAACCCAGATCCCCCGCAAATGCGGGCGTTTTTTTTTTTTTTTTTTTTTTTTTTTTTTTTTTTTTTTTTTTTTTTTAAACCAAGTAGCAATCTTAGTAGCAAATCTTGGTAACAAATCTTTTAAGATTTATCGAACTATAGGCAAAAAACAGTTTGATATTCTCTAAATGATGATAACCAATATATTTTTTTTCGATTTTTTTATGGGCTCATATTATAGATAATAACCGCTAGCATAAATTAATTAAGGATTCTCTCAAACAAACCTAAAAACTAAAGGAATAAAAAAGTAAATTATCAATAAAGTAAAGGAACTTCATGAAAACAAACCTTCTTCTTGGACTCCTACTTCTACGTCTACGAGAAGAACGACAATCTTTTGCCCAATGACCTAATATTTAATAAATTATTAATAAAATATTTAAGAATACTAATATCAGTAATGATATATGATAATAAATATCCACCTTCTCGACCACATTTAAAGCATTGATTTTCAGCTAATATTACAATGGATTAAAATGAATTATAATGAACATTGTGTGAGTATCAAAATTAATAATAATAATAATAAAAAAAGAATAGAAAGAATAAAAATGAAAAATTATATATACATATATAAATACCTGGCTTTTTTCCACCATTTTTGGCCCACTCAACAACAATTCTGTTGCCGCGTACTCGCTAGAAATTAAAAAGTTCGAATTGAATTATGATTGCAAGTTATGAAACGAGAAATGTAAATAGTTTTCTTCTTTTACAAACCATGCCGTCGGTTTCTTTCAGTGCATCGGAAGCATCTCTTTGGTCTTGGTATTCAACAAATGCATAACCTCTCTTAACTTCCAACCGATTCAGGCGCCCATATTTATCAAAGATATGCTCGAGATCTCGGGGGTGAGTATCCAGTGCTAACCTTAAAAAAAAAAGAAAAGGAAACCGAAAAAAAACAAAAAAAAAAAAAGAGAATGTGAATAACCAACCAACCCATACCTTTTTGATAACATCATTATTATATGTACATATATTACCTTCCGATGAAAAGCGCCATTACTAAACTACAAAATAATAAAAAAAGAAATGCAACAATTCAACAGTTTTTACAAAGTCGCAAAAAAAAATTTTATATTTTTATTCAAACTTGAGAACCAATAGTTAAAAGAGAAATTCAATCACATGCATATGTGCTGGCTCCACTAATTTTATTATATCACATAAGTGGTATCTGAGAAAATATATTGTTATATGGTGCCAGAAAACAATAAAATTGCATCACTTAAAAATCTTATCAACACCATTCCTGTTTCATTTATCAGTCTTTAATAATACTATTGAACTTTTCTTAAATCAGATATATCATAATATAAATGTTGAATATACATGCCTTTCATTTCTATCACAAATCACATTTTATATGTCAAAAAATAAGTTTCATAATCACAAAGCTAGTGGTGGGATCCAGATATCCGTATATCCACGAACGGATATTCGTGAAGCTTTACCACGGATACGGATATCCGTAATTAAACATCCGCGGATATCCGAGGATATCCGAATATATCCACAGATATCCGTATTTATCCGTAAATATATCCGTGGATAAAAAAAATATTTCGCGTGATATAATTAATTTTTTTATAGCAATATACATATGAATCGAAAATAATCATCGATGGTTGCTACATATAAACTCTTTATTTTAATAAGTAAATGTCAAAACAAGTACTAAGTAACCTTAAAGACAAGAACCATTTACGTATTATATTAAAATAACAGACCTATATCATCAAAATTAAGAGAATTATTAGCTGTTAAATTTCGAACGGGCGAAAAATTTTATATAATAATTGCTCGCTCGATTTTGAAGTTAAACGTCTGTCCTTCAAATATAATACGCAATTCATTCTTATCTTTGAAGTTACTTAGTACTGTTTTTGACATTCACTAACAATATAAAGCGTTTATATGTAGCAACGATTAACGATTTTGCATATAATTATGTTATTATTTTTATAAACACTCCCCTAGCAAAAGTATTTGTGGAATGATAAAATTCAAAAATAATTGCTAAAATTAAAATGCTAATTGTGGCACAATGAGTAATCTAAATTGCACAAACTTTTTTTTATTAGATTCCCCTAAACTAGAGCTATCATATGATATATTTTGTGATAAAATTGAATGTCTATATACAGAGAAATTCTACTTCAAATAAAATTAACAAAAATAATAAATTTAATCTTTACAATATTTACAATGTTTATTATTTGTACTTTTTATAGTATCTAGTAAAAATTTTGACATAAATTAGATGTGTATAAATTTATTTATTTATTTATTTATTTTAGCAAACTGGTATGATCTCATATAGTTTCCTATAAGTATCACAAAGAATATGGTGAAATTGCATTAGCTAATCAACAATACGACTTAATCTACTACTATATAAAATTAGATTTTACAATTAATAAATTTTAACGGTTACAGCCCCACTAATATCTATTCTTAATAAATTAAAAATAAACTTGTAAATTAAGATATCTATCTGTAATGTGTAATCTATTGCTATATTTAGAATATGGTCTTTGGTTTTTCTATTTGATTTTTTTTTATTTTTTATAGGTTTCATTTTTTTTCCTTATTTTTTATTTTTATTTAAGACTTCTTCAAGTTTCTTTTTTATTTCTTTTGGCTTATTTGTTTCTTGAGTTTGATTATTTCTCTCTAACCATAATTCATAAAGTTTCTTCATTGTGATTTGGTATATTTTGAGAACTTTTTCTTTAGCTGTTTTCCTATCTGACTTTGCTATTGCTGCTATTTGGTCAATTAGTTATTTAGATATAAGTCCTTTTATTATATTACTAAGGCTGAATTTTGAATCTCTTGCCATTTTCCATGTATTTATTCTGTTTGGATCAAAGGAGTATAATTTATTTGTTATTATTTTTTTCCTTATAAATTTTTTAATTTTATTATAATTGATATTAAGTTTTCTAAGGTGGCTTTTAATTGTATTAATCTATATTTGTTTAAAATTTTCTTTATTATCTTGACATGTGAAGAAGTGAAGTGTTGATTCTGTTTGTGTTTTACATCTTGGACAGTTAGGTTTGATATATTTCTTCTTTGAGGTTATTTAATCTTGAATATGTTGGTAATTTATCACATATTATTTTTATTCTAAATGTTCTTAGACTTTGGTCTATACTTGATGTTTCTTCATTTGTTAGTTTTAAGTGAGTTAAAGCTTCTTTCGTTGCATTCCAATCTTCTATTTTTTCTATATTTCTATTGAAGGATTGGATAAATCTAAGTTGTGTTTTCCAATTGATTAGGTTTTGAATATTAGTGATGTCTTTGGTTAATTCTTGTATGAGATTATCTAAGAATTTGTTTTCATTTTTTAATTGATAGTTTTTTATGAATTTATATTCATAGTTAAGATCTACTATCGTTTTACTTGTTGTTCCTTTTTGAGCTAGTTCATCTGCTTTATTGTTTAGGAGTATTCCTGTATGTGCTTTTATTTTAGTTAGTTTTAAGTTTGTGTTTTTCTCTGTTATTGTATCTTTTATTACTAGTAACAGGTTCGAGTTTTTATAGATTTTTTAGCATTTCCTTTGTTTGGGGTGGACGAAATTAGTTATTGAGTCTATTGAGCTTTTTGAATTTGTGAAGATTTCTATATTTGAGTTATTTGGAATTATTGCTATAGTTATTGCTATTACTGTTAGTTCTGCCCTTGTTGATGATAGTGGACCTGTTGTTTTTCCATTTAATTCTTTGATTATTTCATTTGTAGCTTGGTTTATTAGGACTATTCTATATCCTATTTGTATTTGTTATTTTGTTAGAGTTTTGCTGTTATAAGTTTTTTTCATTGATCCATCGGTATATGCTATATAATTTTTTATATTATATTTATTAAGGTTATTGTATATATGTAGTAGTTCTTGTTTTTTTTGTTCTACCAATGCGAATGGAAATTAAAATTACTATTTTTACTCTGCTTTCTTTTTCTTGTGTGTTGGTAATTAGTTTCGTTTTCCATTTTTTTATATATTACTTTGTCAATTGAGTTAGGAAAGTAAAAAAGGTATCTTTCTTTTGATGATTTTTCTTTTGATTCAATTTTGTATGTGCCTTCTTTTGATAGTTCAAATATACATTTTATATTTTTATAATTTTTTATTTTGATTTTTTTTTTTTCCTTTTTAATTTTTTTAATATTTTTTCTTGTTTTTCTGTTTTATATTTTATAGGTTTCATTTAAGTAACATCCATTGCATGGATTTGTTGTATAGTAATTCAGTATATTTTCTTGATTTGTGTATATATAATGTTCTATTGATATGTTGTTACTTTCATTATCAGGTGTTTTAAGTATTCTTCCAATTGTTAGTTCTTGTGAACATTGGAGATTAATATATTTTGCTACTATTAATTTGTTTTCTTCTCATTGATTGTTTATGTTTCTTCAAGAGGTTGAAACTAATTATTTAGTAGGCATTCTTTGTCAATATTTATTTGATTATATCAAATTTTTCTTTTATTATTTTGTACCAGTTTGGAATTACACCTCTTTTGGAGTATTCTGTTATTTGGCTCCAGCTTCTTAACTTGATATAATTTGGATTATTATTTATTAGTTGTTCTATAAAAATTATGTTGTCATTTTTTAATTGACTTCTCATTTTATTATATTCTTTAAGTTCGTTTATTGTTCCTTCTATTGTAATTTGCCTTCCTTGTATTGTTACTGAAATATTTCCAGGTTTGTTGATTATTGTCAGGGGTTACATAACATAAATAAAATTGAGAATAAAGAATGAATTTAAATTTAAAATTTTTTAAATGAAAAAAAATAAATTTCAATATTTCAAAAATTTATCTGTATTTGAGCAACAAGTATAAAAAACTATTTAGTTAATTATTCCATATCTGCTGTTATAATTTAATGAAATAATAGTTAACAAATACTGAATTATAAATTTTAAATTATATTAAAAGTTGTAGCATTCCTCCTTAGTAATAGGGATTACAATAAACACTTGTAATTTAACTTAGATAAACAGTAGTTGGTGTGTTTGTGTCTTATCCAATTTTCTAATTGCAATTAAATTACATTCCTAATCATCTGATCACTTGAATTCTTGATAGTTCCATCACCAAAAATGAAAAATATAGAGTAGTAGTATTTTTTAGTGATTGATTGATGAATCACGTGGATCATCTGGATCTTATTTTTTAGTATAGTATGATGGGTTTACGATTGGAAGGTAACTAGCATTGGGCGTGCTTCTGGCACAGGGATTTTTTTGTTATTTATTTATTTTTCTTTTCTTTTTTACTATTTTTATTATTGTTTTATCTTATTCACACATGAATCCATCTGTTTGTTTTTACACTTTTGATTTGTTGTTATTTAATTTTGCATTAGAGTTTCTATTTCTAATTTTGCACATTCAGTTGTAGTTGTTATGACATTTATTGCATGTGTAACTGCAATTAATAAATATGGAAGAATATTAAAATAATATTTAATATCGGTACTGTATTTCATTTTATTTTATTATTTTTACTTATATGAATCATTTAATTTTTTCTACAACATAATTTGTATATAAAAATAAAAAATAAAAATAAAAAACAGGTTTCTAATTCAAAACAATTATAAAATATTGAAACTTATTTATTTGTTATTTTAAATTTATTCGTATATCATATTATTTTACTGTATTTTATTAAACTAATTCTACCATAAAAAAATTTGTGAGTATTTAATTAAAGAAAAATTCATGTTTCAATCCGTTTGTAGCCAGCTAATTAAAAACAAATATCCAAGACTTTCATACTTCTGAACAGTTTTAATTAGTCGCTCAAAGGAAGTTTAGTTTGATGTAAAATGGAACTGTAAAAAAATTTGAGAGTATTTGTATTAAAGAAAAATTTGTATTTCAATTGGTTCATAAGCCAGCTTAGTGAAAACAAATATTCAAGTACTTTCATACCTTCCGAACAGTTTTAATTAGTCACTCAAAGGCAGTTTACTTTGATCAATGTATAAAAAATTCGTGAAAATTTGTAATTAATGAAAAATTCGTATTTCAATCCAGCCTAGCGAAAATAAATATTCAATTACTTTCATACCTTCTGAACAGTTTTAAATAGCTGCTTAAAGGAAGTTTACTTTGTCCAATGTATTTGAAATTACGTCTCAAAGCTCTAGATGTAAAACAAATTCGTATTTCAATCAGTTCATAAGCCAGATTAGCGAAAACAAATATCCAATTACTTTCATACCTTCTGAACAGTTTTAATTAGTCGCTCAAAGGCAGTTATCTTTGCAATTACATCTCAAAGTTCTGGATGTAAAATGGAACTGTAAAAAAATTTGTGAGTATTTGTAATTAAAGAAAAATTCATATTTCAATCCGTTCATAAACCAGCTTAACGAAAACAAATATTCAAGTACTTTCATACCTTCTGAACAGTTTTAATTGTTGCTTAAAGGCAGTGTACTTTGTCTAATGTATTAGAAATACGTCTCAAAGTTCTGGATGTAAAATGGAACTGTAAAAAAATTCGTGAGTATTTGTAATTAAAGAAAAATTCATATTTCAATCGGTTCGTAAGTCAGATTAGCGAAAACAAACATCCAATTACTTTCATACTTTCTGAGCAGTTTTAATTAGTCGCTCAAAGCCAGTTAACTTTGACCAATGTGTTAAAATTAGGCTACAAAGTTCTGGAAGTGTAAAAAATTCGTGAGTATTTATAATTAAAGAAAAAATAAAATTTCAATCTGTTTGTAAGCCAGCTTAGGAAAAACAAATACAGTATTGAAGTACTTTCATACCTTCTGAACAGTTTTAATTAATCGCTCAAAGATTTTTTTTTCTCACAAATGTTAAAATAAGAAACCTGCCATTATATTTTTTTCAATCATACAATAAGTATAAATTTTATTAAAAGTCAAATGATGTAACTGTGAAAAATTATAACAATAGTTAACACTTTTCTAGTAAGCATGTGAACTCTTTATCCTTCCCACTAAGCCGAGAGGGAATCTGATTTTCCAATTTTCACAATGTTACTGGGAAAATTTTACCATGCCAAAGCTTCTCTAGAGGCTTTGTTACCTTTACTATTCGAAAAGAGGTTAAACACAATTATTATCATTATCCTCAAGAACAAAAATCACGTTACAAAATTTAAATATTCCTCATAAAAGATAACCAATAAAAATGGTATCACGGAATCTGAAACCTACCAATCAAAAGTCTTTTAAAGGCGATTTACTAATAGTAGAGAAGATATAGAAAATTAAATTTAGTATAGTACGGCACGGCAATAATCCCCGAAATTATACATACATACTTTATAAATAATAATATATATAATAATAATAGTATGTACGTATAATTATATGAAATAAAATTTAATTATACTAAAGATAAGTGACATAATTATTTGCCTCAATAGTAATTCTGGCCGTGATGCCGTAATTATGTCAATGTAATTATATATAAGTCGGCAATAATTATCGATGGTTATTATATATAAAACTTTTTATTTTAAAAGTAAATATTACAAATATTACTAAATAACCTTAAAGATAAGAATTGGTTACATATCATATAAAAAGGACAGGCCTATATCTTTAAAAGTGAGCGAATAATTTGCGGTTAAATTTCGAACGGGCGGAAACTTTTGAAACGACAATAATTCAATCAATGACAATATAATGTGTAATTAATTTTTGTCTTTGAGTTTACTTAGCACCATTTTTAATATTCGCTTATAATATACAAGTTTTATATGTAGCAACGATCGATGATTTTGTATAATTGTGTTATTATTATTATAATTATATATAAAAATAATAAAAATAATTATAACTAAATCGTCGATCGTTGTTGCATATAAACCTTTTTATATATAAGTGAACGTTAAAAGAATACTAAGTAACCTCAAAGACTAAAATTAATTGCACATTTATTAAAAGAACAGACCTATATCATTAAAATTAAGCGAATAATTGTTGTTTCAAATTCTTTCGCCGTTCGAAATTTATTCGTTACACGTTCTCTCAATTTTTAAGATATAGGCCTATCCTATGTATATAAAATGTAACCCATTCTTATCTATAAGGTTATTTAGTAATTTTTTTGATATTTGATTATTAAAATTAAAAGTTTTATATGCAGTAACCATCGACAATTATTTCCGATTTTTATATATAATTACATTGACATAATTACGGCATCACGGCCAGAATTACTATTGCAGCAAATTATTATGATATTTATCTTTAGTTAGTATAAAAAACTTTTATTTAACACTTATATACGTGCATACTATTATTATAATTATATTATTATTCGGGGATTATTCTAATCGTACATACTAAGTAATTCCAATCGTACTCCCAAACTATACTAAAAATTCGTAATCGTACTCTGTATATCTTACTATAATAATTTAATAAATGAATGATCTGCATTCAGAAAATTAGAATTTAATAAATAAATAAATAATATGGCGAAAAATTAGAACTTCTTAAATAAATAATCTGCAAACAGAAAATTATTTTTATGAAAAATTGGAATTTTCGTGGTCTTTTCAAATGTATTTCTCTTTTGAAACAATTCCAGCCTTTGTGTGGGCATTCATAACTGCCTATGTTATTTATTCGATTATTAATCGAAGATTAAGTAAAGTAAGTCTTTTTTTTTTTTTTACTTTTCTGTCACATAATATTTAGTTTTTTTAACGTAACATTATAATGTAATTAACAAATAAGATAGCTGGATTTTGTGATTTAATTAGTTAAAGATCAATTGTATCTTTCATTAGCATGAGTTTTTAATTTACGAATATCTTTTTTTCTTCAGAATGATCCTCCAATGGTTCCTTATAAAATTCCAATAATCGGCCATACAATAGATTATTTATTTAATGCCGAAAATTTTTTTGCAGAATGTAGACAAAAAGTAATAATTCATTCTTAATAATCACGATTAAAAAAAAAACAAAAAACAATAAATTAACAAAAAAAAATTTGCATGCGTAGTACGGTGATCCTTTCAATATATATGTATTTGGTCAGGTGATTACTATTGCAGGAAATGAAATTGCTCATGAAGTTTTTAGGTCCGAAACTTTTAGTTTGCCCAACGCTATGCTAGATGTAAATAAACTTACAAATAATCAATCAATTATTTCAAACATTAAATAACGTATTCATTTTAGATATTATATTTGTTATATTATTATATATTTTATATTGTCCTTAGTTATTTCCTTTGCAGCGTGTTTTAAAAAGCTTTGGCGATCCTAAAACGGCGGAACAAGTAGTCAAAACAATACGTGAAGGAATCACCGCGAAATTACCTTTATATACTAGAAGATTGCAAAGGCAACTTATGTTTTCTTTTAATAAGGAAATTGGAGATTGTTCTAGTAAGTCACTTTATTCTCCTTGGTTTATTTATTTATTTTTTTTTTTTTGAAATAATAATAACGATAATAATTATTAATATTTTATTTGTTTAGACCCTAAATTTGTTATCACAGCGAAAGAAAATTTCTCAAGCATAATCGCCCGCCCAATCGCTGATATTTTGGTTGGACAGGTAAGATAAATTGTAAATTATCAATATGGAATAATATATTAATATCTTTAAATTATATTAAAGGAAATATCAAAAAACGAAGACGTGGTCAAAGCTTTTGCTAATTTTACTAAAGATTTTGGATCAATTCTCAAAATACCTCCCATTCTTTCATTCATTCATCCGAAAGTCCATACCCAAATTATCACTTTACCATTTAGATTTGGGTGGAATCCAAAAGGAAAACATGTGATCACTTTCAAGAAATATTTGAAACCTGAATTAGAGAAAAGATTGAAAGATAAAGAAATTCTTGGTGATAAATATGAACCACCTGTGAGTATTAAAAAAATTTTAACATAAATTCAACATTTTTAAAGAAAATTAATTATATTATAATAATAATAGCTGGATATAATTGAATATTTATTGAATAATCCGAATACGAAACAAAAGTTATTACTGATGATTACTTGAATAAAATCTGTGAATTACATATTATTTATTATTATTGTTGCCACTATTCTTACCACTTCTCGTCATCTTACTGGTGCTCTTTATGGTAAAAAAAAAGATATTTTATATTCATTAAATTATTTTCATTTTATATAATTATCTCTCACTTTATAATTAATATTATTTTTATGCTTTAAAATAGATTTTGCGGGAAGACCAGAATTATGGGATGATATTTATGAAGAACAAGTAAGAATTAATAAAGAATGTAATGGAGAATTATTACCTCAACATGTTGACAAAATGGTGAAATTGGATAGTTTTGTGAGAGAATCTTTAAGGACTTTTGATTCTGTGGGTATGTAAATTTTTATAATTATATATATATATATATATATATAAATAATAAAGAATATTAATGAGAATGTTATCTAAAAAATAGCTGGCTCTCGTCACAAATGCTTGGAATCATATACATTAAAAAATGGCATGACAATTCCAAAAGGTACAATTCCATTTTAGAAGATTTCTTTATTATTGTTTTTAATAATCTTTTCCATTTTATAATTTTGAAATATTAATGTTTTTTTTAAAAAAAAAAATAAAATATCTATCTGTCAGGTCGAAAAGTTCAAACTTATTTAATGGATATTCATTACAATACCACAGCATATGGACCGGAACCAAGGTCATTCCTTCCTTATCATGGTTTGGAAAATAATCTTCCTGCATCAAAAATTGACAAAAATTTTTTTCCATTTGGCTCAGGAAAGCATGTTTGCCCTGGAAGGTTGGTATTTTAAATTACTTGGTTAATTAATATATCATAATAATTTTCATAATTTTTGAAAATATTTGCTAATTAAAACTAAATTCATTTTTAAACAGATTTTTAGCTGTAAATAAAATTAAAGTTGCTTTGCATATATTAATTTTAAAATATCATATTAAGACACCAAGTGGGAAGACTGAAAAAAAGGTACGGGTTGCAGCTTTAGCTTTTCCGCCAGTTGCTGGATTAATTTTCGAGAATAGAAAAAATAGATAAAAAATTTCATTTATCTAAATCTTCTGAACTTTTGATTTTTTATTTTCTACAAATTTGTAAAGCATTTTAATTAATTATTATTTAAAATAAATATATTAATTTGATTTCAATCCAACTAACAAAATTTATTCCCATTATTTCATTACTTACCTTTGATTTTTGCTTTCTACAAAACAAATAAAAAATATCAAATCATATTGTTGTTCTTGTTAAATTCGGAAGAAAAAGAAAATATAAAGTCGAAAGATATTTCCCTTTAATTAATAAACATGATACAAATAATGAATATTTCAAATATTGACTTTTTGTTATTTCGTAAAATATTATTTAAATATCAACAGAATAAAATAAATAATGTTAAATTTATATAAAATAAAGTATAAAATATAATGGATGAATTATTTCTTTGGTGAAACTTTGGAAACCACAAATTCCTCAACTGAAAACCAACTTGTATTAGATCGAATTGATTTTTCATAAGTAGATGTCCAACAACTGCTTTCCTTCTCAGTTTTTAATTTTTAAATTTCAAAATATTAATTGCTTGGACCATAATGAATAGCAGAATAAAAGTAGTCACCCTGCTTATAATGAAATTTTTAAGATTTTTAGTTTTCAATGAAAAGACAAAACTATCTTGACTTAAACACCAAATTGTTTCATTATTATATCTCAAGAGGATTATAACCATTTTCGTCTGTACCTTCCACTTTTGTAACTATGATCATATTAGATACTTTATCACAAATATTATAATAATTTAGTATCAAATACATCTCTATTTCCCTTAACAAATAATTTAAATTCATATGGATTATTTTCAGTATAAGCTGCTTCTTTTCTATTAATCCATAGTGAAAGTTCTAAGACATGTTCATCAGTAGCAATATTAGAAGGAATTGGTGTAGTTCTAGTGGGAAGTGTTTTTTCGAGGTGGTAATATTGTTGAAGAGATTGGAAAGTTGTAGGTATGAGCAAGCTTTTCTAATACTCGTTCACATGAAATATTGAAATACCTAACATGGGGTTGAAAAATTTTAAAAGTTGTTTTTAAAAGTTATGAAATTATTGCTTGCATTTATTAAGGTTAGCTAGTAAAGTTGGATTCCTGGACCTTTCCCATTGATTTACGTAAAACCAAATTTTGTCTTTATCTAATTGTAAACCATTAGTTTAATAATAGAAATTAATGCATACTCGAAAAGAGAAATAATTTTTTTGACTCAAAAATAATATTAGGATGCTTGCAATGATATTATTATAAAATTTTTGAATAATATCACTTGATACCATGTTTGATAAACTTGAGCAAAATTTATGAAGCATTGTTGTAGTAACAAGTGCGTTTGGAGATGATCAAGTTCATTGAAGAAGTCAAGAGATCGAAAATAATTAATTTTTATACTTTCCAGTCCAGTCCAAATATTTAATATAACAAAAATTTTGCAAATAATTCCTAAATTTGTCAATTGACAAAAATTTTAGCAAATTCCTGACACAGTTTTTTATTTATAAGCATATCTATAAATCTTATTTTTTTCATTTTTAACATTGAATAAATCAATAGAATCAGGAGTTTGTAACTTGTGTAATTAAGGTTCACTTCTTAAATATGTGTCTTAACATATAAAAATTATTTGTTTTTAAATTATTAATCGTTCAATTAAAACTTTTTTAAAAAATTATAGAATAATGCTTACTTGATAATGATATTAAATACTTTAACAGAAATATTGGTGCTTCACCAACTTCAATTGTTACATTATAATCAATAAGATTTTCAGGTTAGTGAGGCATTTGATAAATAGTCAAAATTTTGTTGTCATTTTTTTATTATTTTTATTTAATGAATAAGAATAAATGGAACTTCAAAAAAAAACTAAATGCATCAATTTTTACTTTTGTATCACAAAGTTTATAAAATAAAAATAAATCAGGAAAATTGTCAAATGAACAAATGGCTAAACCTAAACATATGGGCCGATTTGAACTCATTTGATCTTGTAACATAAAATTTAAATTTTTTTTATTGGTTTTTTAGACGAATTTGATTAATTATTGCCAGTTGTGATGATACAATAATATAATCGAAGGATAATGCTGATCATATTTAATCATAAAACTTGATGATTTAAATTTTTCATGTTTTATTATGTTGTCAAAGAACATAGCAAATTGGTTGCAAATTGGTTTTCGAATCAGTTGCAAATCGGTTTTTGAATCAGTTGGAATCACTAGCCTATTCTTAATTTATACAAACTATAAATATTATATTTTTATATTTTTTTTATAATATTTATACGAAAAAATAAGTTCTTTTTGGATTTATTACTATAGATTTCAAAATAGTTTGAGGTCAAGTACTTAAAATAAAAGCTTTTATTATTTAATGGATTGAAAATCTTATTTTCTTATTTTTATAGATTTTATAGAATACAATAGATATAAATAACATAGATATTGATATTTATTTCATCTATTTTTATTTATGATGCCATTTGGATAATGTGAATAATAGCCAATAATAATTTATTTTCAAGATATCACCTATGTGATATAAAAATATTGAGTGGGACTAAATCAGCAATATAATAGATAATATAATTTCACGTAAAATATAGATGTGAAGTGATTAATGCAACAGGTAAAATAGACAAAATAGATGAGGAAGATGTACAGAAGAAATCTATTGCAGATTGGATTGTTTCTTTTTCAAGAGAGTGGAAACATGCCATGCAAAGGTTCTTCAAATAACTGAAGCATACTTTGAAAGCTTAAGAGTCTTTGAAAAGGTCAATTAATATTTGCTTTTATGTAAAAAATATAATAAAAAGTTCTGGAAGCGTAAAAGAATTCGGGAATATTTGTAATTTTAAAGAAAAATTCATATTTTAAGCCGTTCATAAGTCAGCTTGGCGAAAACAAATATTCAATTACTTTCATACCTTCTGAACAGTTTTAATTAGTCACTCAAAGGCAGTTTACTTTGATGAAAGTGTTAAAATTATGTTATAAATTTCTGAAGGTATAAAAAAAAATCTATGTATTATTCTTGAAAAAACATCAATATTTCTTTGTATCTGCAAAGCAAGTATAGTGAAAAATCAATTGATGAAGCTAAGAAGCAAATAAACAACATCAATTGATAATTTAGTACTAATAATTTATTAAAAATTTATTAGAAATGATCGTCACAAATTAAAATGTTTTTTTTCTCATCATGATGATCTCATCCTTCTTTGCTAAGCCGAAAAGGGAAGTAGATCTTCTACACTTCATTGATTCTCATAATAACGTGACACTACCAATACATCCAATCAGAAACGTTAAAGCGTACGCTAAATAATTTAGAATTTTCTAATTTTCTAACGAAATTATTCATAAATTGCATTAGTAAGAAAAATATAAATAAATATCTTTAAATATTTAAGACATTTTTCTTTACGAAAATGAATATTTATGTTTAAATATATTAATAAATAGAAATATTCGTGTCAAACATCGTTAATACTTTGATAAGATCGTCAGTATAAGGAGTTCGTTAAATTTTTTATGGTATATTTCACTCAACAGAAGATTATCATTAAAGCATATGTAGCTCAAATATATTTAAGTTGCAATCTGTGAACGAATGGCGCGGTAACACTATTATATACATTTAAGTTCAAAATTTACATTTTTTTCACATTTTAGAATCAATCATACATTTAATTCTTAATGTTGTGTTGTCTCCAATAATATAATCTAATTGAAATTGATAAAAAAAAATTATTATTAAAATTAATCTTGATATCTTCATTCTTTAGTAAGGTTAAAAATTGACTTTAATAATGAAAAATTAAATGAATAATTATAAAAGCAAAGTAACTGAATAAATTACTTCACAAGCATTCTTTAATCTTTTACACGTCAATATTTTTTTTATAGGCAGGTTACTTT
Source organism: Diversispora eburnea (assembly GCA_910592015.1). Lineage (NCBI taxonomy): Eukaryota > Fungi > Glomeromycota > Glomeromycetes > Diversisporales > Diversisporaceae > Diversispora > Diversispora eburnea. The sequence goes on along the minus strand of CAJVPK010000182.1, from coordinate 37,007 downwards.
AAAATTTTTTTTCGTATGTATATTTATTTATTACACGACACAAGCATATTGGAATTATGAATGAAAAGGCTAGCCAAACATTTTCTGACAAAACATATGATGCATATTTGATGATTGTAATGGTATAAGATCAAAGGTCACTGATATGATGTTATCTATTAGATATATCAATGATCCTTCTAAACGAATTATATCTTTTGGACGGTCACCTCATTTATTGGCTAATTTTTTTTTTAGTTCATGATACGTTACGTGAGTTAAATGCAGATCATGAGTAATATTATTCGTTGACAATAAATATAATAATTACTACACTTTTTATTCAATTTGAGAATCTCGCGATTCCTAGAAAATCCATATCCAATTATTGAATATATCTCCAATTACATATTGAATAATGAATAAATATCAATCTTCTTTGGTTTACTTTGGTTCTTGAAATAAGAATTGACATTTTTGACCCATTTTTCAAAATAAAAATTATTTAGTTATTGAAAAAAGTTGTATCAAAATTTTTTGTGACAATCGTGAATTATTAAATAATGATGATCTCGATTCTCAACGCACATATGATTTGCTATAAAAAAAATAATGGCCAATAAAGTGAAAATATCTAGTTACAGTTGCACGTAGGCGTAAGTGTTCCTTATTGGGAGTTTTATACAGTAGATTTTATTGCCGAAATTCGATTGTAAAGTTTAAAAAATTTACCCAATACGGTTTCTTCCTCTTGCATAGTTTGATCGTATTTAACTAAATTTAGCAAATAACTAATTAATAAAGGTAGTTACTTTTTAGGCAAATATTTAATTATAATGGTTGACAATTTAAACGGTTCAATGATTGAGCAGTAATTTGATCTCGCATAATGTTTATTAAATTGACTAAATTTGGGCAAATAATTAATTATAATCGTTTCCAATTTAAAGGAGAATAAATGAAAGACATATGTAATTGAATGATTTGTATGATTCGTTATTTTGATTCTTGCTTATGTTTGACCTCTAAAAATGAATATTTAAATAAATAAATTTAACCAAATTAAGGCAAATATTCAATTATAATCGTTGGCAATTTAAAGGTTTTCCTTTGAACGATTTGTTATAATTGAATCTTATCTAACTAAATTTAGGCAATATTTAATTATTAATGGTTGCTAGTTTAACGATTTATCTTGAGGACAAAAATTACAAATAAATATTACACAAGTATTGGACACCTTATAAAAATGCTCGAGATTTTGACTCATTGCAGCATTATTTAGAAACGAAACAATCTTATTAATTGACATTAGATAAAAAAAAAATTTTTATTTCTTTCTCCGTTGGCAAAAAAAAAATGACAAAAATCACCTCAGTTCTTGCATTAGTTGGTCTAGTGTTTTCTTGTCTCAGCTTAATTACTCAAGCCGAATATGATCCACCCACTTCTGTCGGAAATCCTGGTAAGAATTTGTTTTTTTAGACGTTCGAAATGCCGTCAGATACTTATTATCATTATTCTTTATATCGAAAAATCAAAACAGAATTTCCTGAGGATCTGGTGATCCCACCTGAAATCGCAGTTGATCTCGATAAAAATAAATACGCTTTCTCATTGTGCCCTATAGCAGTGGTTCAATATAAATGCGCGGCTGCTGGCTGGGAGTTTGGTATGAAAATTATTTCTTCGCATGACGCTTTTCAATTGTACGAATATAAATATTTACTATTTAACTTAACATTCCAGTTGGTCCACTTGGAGTTCTCGTCAATGATTGTAAAGACTTTAAAGAAGTCATTGACCATCCTGACTTTGTTACCGCGGTATCACTTTTTGATACTCAAACTTGTAAATATATTTTGTCGCCTTCAAAACTACTTTCTTTCTACATTTAACCTAAGCAACTAACTCTTACAAATGCTTAATAATATAGCAAGTACTCCCTCTGGAGGGTTCAGATCCGCAATACCAAGTGACACCTCGTCATCTCTTTTTAGGGTCGAAACAACTGTAGATGCACCAAATCCTTCCGAAGATAATGCTTGGCTTAGATCTGTAGCTTTTGTAAGATATTAATTATTATATTCTTAAGTTCATTTTAGTTATCACAAACTCTTAACACATTTCTCTCGGTTCATTTTATTATAGGGTCAAACTGGGACAGGCGCATTTTCAGATGTGACCTATCTTCAAAGAGTCAATACCAAAGGAGGAATTGCACCATCGCCTTCTCTATGTAAGTTTGCATTCACGTGATTATAATATATATATATCGAGGAAACAATTCTAAAATTTGACTCATTTTATTCGATAAATTTAATAGGCAATTCCACCAACAATGGATATGTCTACTCTTCACGTTTCAGCGCTATAATTTTATTCTATAAGAAAAAATAATTAATGGGAGAACCTGCTTAATAAATTGAATCTTTCAAATTTATAGAATACATAGATATATATATATATTTATACAACTTTAATAATTCAAATGAACAATATATTTGTATTATTCGTGAATTTAATCTAATTTTCTTTAAATTCTTTTTTTTTTAAATTTTGATATAATGTAAATGGAAAATATATCAATAATAAATCAGGATCATTATTTTTTAGTTTATCTATTTATTTATTTGTTAATTATTTATGCATATCTATTATTTATATCAGTTATTACTACTACTTTTTATTCTCTATATTACTATACTAAATATTATTAACAGAATGGATTATATTTGATTGTAATATTATTTTTATGCGTTGTGATAAACTTAAAAATGAAAAGAAGAACATAAAGAGCAACACAAAACGACAACATAAATAACAACACAAACAGCAACGACATAAAAGTATATTTTTAAAATGTAATAAAAGTAAATAAAAGGCAATAATCTATAGTTGATAACGTTCGCAAATTATTTTTTGGTCAAGTAATTAAAAATCAAATGTTAATTCTTGAACAACGTACAAAAAAATAGATGGGTTTTTCTGTGACAGATAAAAGGTATCAAATAGGGTTTTTGACATGCTTTGTCCCGGGATTTATAATAAAAATTGATATTCGACAATAAACTATCCAATGCGACATGCTGCAGGTGTTATAAAAAACAAATCCTTATTATTATATTATATATATGAGAAGAAAATATACATTTTAGTTATGACTAATTGATTAAAACATGAAACCTTCCATTTTGAGAATTTCTGTAACTTTAATATGATTGGCACGTGAAATAATATTTCTCAATTTTTATAAATACGTAATGATCTGACATCGAGTAACGGTAATGTGTTCGGTTAATTTTACTTTGTATTAAAGAAATATATATTTTAAAAATTCAAAATAATAAATAAAACTAAAAAAAAAAAATTTATAGTGATCCTGCAGAAAATTAAAATTTAGTTTTAGGCTCACAAAAATTTGTTAAAATAAGAAACTTGAGACGTATAAATTTCGGACATTTTCCGTACTCGAAATTTATATTAAAAAAAAAATAAGGATAAAAATATTAAATTTAATGAATAATTTGATAATAAAAAAAAAAAAAACAAAAAATATATAATTTAATAATAAAATAAACAAAATAAATATAAAAGATTTAGTTGTGAAACTGTGAACTTGAATTTGAAGGACCAGAAATTACAAATTCTTGATCATCTAAAAAATAAAATTATAATTTAGAAACAATAACATAATAATTGAATCATATCATATCAACTACCACGTGATTTATTTGAATTATCAGCCCCAATACTTTCAAGATACTGTTGTTGCATTTCTAGAATTGTAATAATAGATAAATTTAATTATGTTTTATAAAAATTTCATCAATAAAAAAATAAAATAATTTACCTTCAGTAATTTCAAAATCAATTTGTTTAGAATCAAATGCTAAATCTATAAACACTATATTATTTTTAATAAGAATTAAAATAGATTTAATAGGAACAAAAAATTAAGTAAACTTACCTAGTTGTTCTTAACAATGAATTAATAATAAATAAATAAAAAATAAAATGAATAAGAAAGGAGTCAATATAAAATATATTTACTTTTAGTGGCATTTCTAGGTTTAATTGGAATGTTAAATGTGTATATTTTACTATTTTGCATTCTGTATATTTACTTTTTATATTTTTGCTTAATTGTGTATTTAATACTTGATTACTTTTATCCTTTTTGGATTTTGATTTAATAAATTTTTGACTTTTGATCTTAAATTTTGAGATTGAATAATTTGTTCTTGTTGTTTATCCATTTCATTGTATATTAACATTATTGATGATTCTATTTTTTTATTAATTGTACATATATGCATCAGATCTATTATCAGGATTAGCATCCCAACATTGTTTCATTAAAGTTGTATATTCATGTGGAATATATTCACAAATCTTTGGTTGACATCCTTTGACTATATCAAGTGTTAATTTCAAATCATGTTCACAATCTTCAAATGGAGTTTCACTTCCCACATTAATATGCCCAAACTATATATATCTGATTTTGTTGTATAAATTTCACCACAGAAAACTTCAGGAGCAATGTATGGGAGATTCCCATAAATACTATTTGATGGCCCACTCAATCCTAAATCACTAATATGTCAGTAAACACCTAGTAGAATATTTCCTGGGTGACAAATCTCTGTGTATTATATTTTTTTTCTAAATTTTAAATAAAACCATTGCAACATAAGAAATATTTTGGTATTTTTGTAAAATGTAAGTGATTGATAATTATCTTTTAAAAAATGTCCGAAATCACTATCATAATGATTTAAAACTAACATATAATCTTGAGTGGTTGGATCTTTGGTTAGCCCGTAACATTTAACAAGCATTGAAGCATCAAGTGTGAAACCTATCGATTTTTTTGTAATTAAACAATTAATAATCTAAAATATTAAACAGGAATCAACAAATTTAATAATAATAATTTATCCTACTTCTTGAAAACAATGTATGTACATTATTACTATTTGAGTTATTCAAAACAGTCTTTTGTCTTCCAAATCTTTCCAATGTTTGTCTTTCGGAATCCCAATTAACATAGCATCCATCTTTCCAAATTGCTGTATAAATGGTAGCACATCCTCTTTCTGTCAGATGTTCTATATTCTCAAATCGATCATATTCAATCCATTTAATTACTCTATTAGGTTCTATAGTTTTTTGCTGACATTTTTGAATTAATTTATCAATTTCATTATTTCCAGATGTCCAATTTCGAAAATCATTTTCTAAATATTTACGAATACAAAATTCACAGTATAGGGTCGCTTGATGCCAATTCTGACAATTGTTGATCACTCAATTCTATATGCATCATATGATTTCTGAAATTCATTAAGTAAAAAATTCTTTTCATTTTCAGTGAGGGATGATCATCTTTAATCGTATTTTTTTGATACTCTTCTTGCTCAGTATTTAATTTATGAATATTGTGATGTCTAAAAAATATCCAGCTCCTTTTAATTATTCATTCCATTTAATTTCTTGAGTAGCCATTTCCTATTTCATTTAAAGTTAATTTAATTTAAATTAATAGATAATTAATTAATTAATATATAATTATTTTTTAATAATTTATTTACAAATAAGAATATTATATGAAATTACCGTAGGTTATGTTTTTAATAATGGTTAGTGGATAAGATTTATTTTTTAAATTGACTTTAATTATTTGTTATATGCGCAGGAAATTATACTAGGCAAATAATCTTGATTCAAATTTGATGAGTAGAGAATACGTTAAGCCGTATGAGCTATATTAAGTATAATATACTTGCACATACAAAATATAATTTTGTGCTGAAAATAAAAATAATTAAATAAAGGGAAGGAACGCAAAAGAGATAAAATTTTTTAAATAATCGGAAGTTGATATTCTACAGAAATATGTAACATGTTACGTAGAATATAAATCAAAAAAAAAATGACACGATATTTCGTTCAACTCGTCGTCGTCAAATATCAATATCTCGTCGTCTCCTAATATTCATTGTAAAATCAAATACTATTTCAAATGTTATTCCAAGTTCTATTCCAATAGTAAAATACTGACTCAATTTTACGGCAATTAATATAATTAAATGACAAATAATTTTACTAATAAATGATTATATAAATATTGATTTGAATTACGAAAAACGAACAGATAAAATGAGTTAGAAGATCATAATGAATTCTTTTATTTTAATATAAATTCTTCATTATCATTAACTAAACCATCAATTAAACAAGAAAAAGGAAAAAGTAAATTTTATTAAATTTGAATTTATAATTAATATATAATTAATAGGATTAATAATTTACATTAGAACCTAAATTTTGATATTTTTAACATCAATAATAAAATCAACAACATTGTGAAAACTGATATGAAAAATTAAAATGGAAATAATACTAATACTGATGATAACAAATTTTGGAATCCAATTTTATCATTATTCCAACATAATTATAAACATCATTATAATGATAAAATCATCATCATCGAAATAATTATCGTAAACGAATCAAAAGGATTATTTTTTAAATTTTATACGTTTATTTATTTTTGTATTTATTTGAATCGATCTTAATTTATATTATTATCTCTTTGTTTCTTTAGCAGATGTTGGCACGGTTTTCATTAGTGGACTTTCAGATAAAATTTAATAATAAATAAAAAGGTAATTTTTATTTATTTATTCTATATTATAATTATATTATATTCATTTTATATTCGAATTTTATATATTTTTTAGAATATTGCATTTACTGAATTCATTGAATATAAAGCTTATCAATATGTACTTTCACAAGCTTCATTACGTAATTTCAATGGATCCAATATAAAAATTTTGATGATTAATAAAATAACGTAACAAAGTATTCGAAAGCTTTAAAGAAACAATCCGTTAATAGTATTAATAATAGTATAGTAATGATTATGATGATGAAAAAGATTAACAAAAATTCCATAATAGTCATGAAGATGTGATAATAATTTAAATGAAGAACGTATAAAGAAAAGTATTAAAGCATTAGAAAATGTAGTTATAAGTATGAAAAAAGGGGTTAGAAAAATGTTAGTTAAATGTACTTTATATGAATAAGTAATTGAAAATAATAAATACGAATTCGTAACTTTTCGTGACCCCAGCTATTATAGTATACTTTATATACATACATATACAATATGATATTATATAATAGTGTATTAACAGTTTTATAGTATATTGTTATTTAATATTAATTTGTTTTAGATTTTTCTACATTTAATCGATTTAATTTATTAACCACATCAAATAAATTACTTTGAGGATAATTATCTAAAGTTACTCTGAAAATATAAGGAAATTTATCTTTAAAAATATTAAAAAAATGATCTAATAAATCATAATTAATGGCATTTGCTAAATCTTTTAAACATAAAGTACCAGGATTTTGTTTATTTTTTATGGATTCTTTTAGTCCTGATAATACCAATCCAACTCTACATAATAAAAAACATATTATAATAACATATATTTTAATAAAAGAAATTAAATTAGACAGGTAAAGATAAAGAAAGTGAATGAATAGAAAGTTTACTCACGTATCATCAATTGTTTGCCATCGAATATATCCAAAATTTTTTAAATCATCAGCAATTATATTCTGATAATTATTACTCCATTTAGTAAAACTTTCATTTAATTGTTGAGCAGTTAAATCGCCCTCTGTATAAGTATAACTTACTATATAATTAGATCCAATATTATGTACCCAATCTTTGCGTGTATTATTCAATGGACCTAACCAACCGTATAAACGACCAAACCATATAACAATTCTTTGATTTATTTTAATCATTTCTCTTAATGTTGGCCATTTAATAAGACCATCATCTCCTCTTTTTTCTTGTAGCATTAATGAATATCCAGATTCATTTACAAAATAATATTCTAATTTGTTTTGAATATAATTAGCTACAAATGTCGCATTAGGTCCATCATAATCACCAAATCCTAAATTAACGATTTCATTTGGATTATCTTCCATAAATTCTTTTATATCTAAAAATATTGAATCTAAATCTGCTCCTAACGCACGTGACGAACCCATTCCATGACAGAATACCACACTTTCATTTCCCACTTGACATGTATCAAGATCCAAAAATCTGATTCCTAATATAAAATAAATGTAATAGACCATATATAAATATAAATAGCATATATATATATAATATATATATAATATAAATAGAAAATATAATAAAAATATAGGCATAATTAATTATAAAATTAAGGATAATAATAATTGAAAATAAGCATAATATATAATAAATTAATTATATAATGAAAAATAAATAATAAATAATAAATTTACCATCTTCGAGTTGCCTTCTAATAGGATAACCATCATTATTTTCCCATAAACATTTTAAAGACCGATCAGGAACATCTTTTTTACAAACATGTCTTACTAATTCGCATGCATTTCTCGTTCTTTTACATACAGTATACCAAGCAGCACATAAAACATCACTCGTTTTACAAATGGCATTAAACAAATCAAAGGTCCAATGAAAATAATTAGGTTCCCAATTTTTAAAAACATTTGTTTGAATATCGCAACTTGCCGTTCGATTTTTACTACATGTTTCATATTGTTGGTTACATGAATTTGAATTGGCTCTACGGTAACAATCTTCGGCTAGTATATCACAATCATATTTTAGATTATAGGCTGCACTGTTATGAGTTCCAGCGAAGGTCTAAATTTAAAAAATAATTAATAAAATAAATAAAAAATATTTTAAGAATAAAAATTAATAAATTAATAAAGTAATAAATAAATTTTATTTAACAATACAATAATAAATAAATTAATATAGTAAATTTACCACTTGATAAAAATGCAAATCACAAATATCCGAATCTCCATTGCATTTTATTATATTATTATTTTTGTAATCAACTGCAGCAACAGCATCAACTATTATATTTATTATTATTAATAAATTTATTATATTTATAGTATTTATTTTATTTATGATATTTATTATATCGAAAATTTTGAATATTTTGAATCGGTTCATCTTCTAAGAGAATAACAAATAACAAATACATAATAAAATAAATAAATAAATATATATATCAACAATAAATAAATAATATTAAAATATTAAAATAAATAAATTTAAAATTATTAAATAAATAAATCGAAAAATTAAAATACAAATACAAGAAGAAAAAAAAAATATAAAAATTAAAAACTTACTTTTCGCAATAAAATAATAACAATAAACAAAGATGCCTTTATATAATTTTTAATAACAAAGAATATATAACAGAAAGACAAAATTGAAAAAATAATATTATTATAAACAATCTATTAAATGCGTTTAATAAATTCATTGCATTTCCCCCTTTTGACTCCCCATTTTGATTGATCCCCGCTTCACCAACATTATCACCAAGAAACATTATATGACTATGACTACTAATGCATGCAAAAAAAAAGATGTTCAATATATATTAACATATATATTTAATATATAATATTGATTTATGCATGAATGTTAAATAGTCGAGTCAAGTATGGAAAATTTATTAAATAAAAATACATAAATAAAAACACATGTATTTGTGTGATTAAACAAGATTATTGTTCATGTCGTTACACCAAAAAGATCGGTTTGGATTCCTTAAATTCCTTATAAATACAACTAGCTTTTAACAGGATTGACAACAACAACAACAAGTAGGAATTATGAATGGATTGTGACTAAACTTGTATTAAAATTTCCTATTTCTTTTTTTTGTTTTTGGAAATTCCCCACCCCTGTGATATATTTTATTACCTATTTATGTCAAAGTTAGGAGTTAGGGTTTTGTACGCGCTACTCAATTAGGGGTATTACATATTATTATCAAACATTCGATTTAAAACTATTTGTCACACTTATTTAAAATTAGCAATTCATTTTTTTACTTTTTTATATTACTTATATTACTTATATTACATATTAATATTTTAGTTTATTTTTTATTTTAATTGAGCAATTCTAATTATGTACTAAGATTATCTTTTTTTTATATATCGACACATCAAGTCGTTCCGATTTTATCCTTTTTTATTTTATTTTTCTCTCTAAAATATATGATGTAATAATGTAAAATTTGATAAGTCTTATACATTATTCTATACTTTATTCTAAATTTTATTCTATATTTTATTTTATTATTTTATTTTATATTTTTTTATTCTATATGTTTATTCTATATTTTATTCTGAATTTTAGTGTCGATCAATTCTCGTAAGTAATTGAATTATCATATAGGCGATACAAATAAATTAACAATATCGATGATACAATAAAATATTGCGATATAAATAAAATATGAAATTAATATAAAATTTAAAATTAAATGTAATTTCTTTATTTATACGATTTAAACTTATCAATATCTATTGAGTTATAAGTGATCGTGAAATAAGAGAATTCCCACATCAGGATTTTTTTTTGGCGTAAATCTTCGTAATATTACGACACCTACATTTTAAAACAGAATATCTCGGCAGATATCAGTATATAGGGATGGGATGAAACACAAGATTTTTCGATCTTCATAAGAATACTCTAATAGAAATTTAATCCCTGTCACGCAAATACGATCGAATTCGAATTTTTTTAATTTTTTTGCAAAATTTTTTTCTGGAATTTTTACGCCAAAAAAAAAATCCATTTTTTGAATTCGGTCACGATTTCTGAGACAGGGAGCGATTTTCTGTTAAGAAATTCTTATAACTGATCGAAAGCACTGATTTTGGGCTACAAGATCATGTGTTTCATCCCTATATCACTGATATCTGCTGAGGTATTCAGGTTTAAGGTCAAAACGTAGATGTAATATTACGGAGATTTACGTCTTAAAAAATTTCCCGATGTGGGAATTTTGATAATATTTCTGATTTCACGGTAAATAACTATCTCTTATATCACTTATAGACTTCATACTATTCACATATTATTATATAAAATTAGAGTTCTGAAGTTAATAACTTGTTTTTTATTATAAGATTTAGTTGTTAATATACCAGTATGGTTCTTGAGATTTTTGTAAGATAGAGTTGGCAAATTACATTTTGCATATTTAAAAATTATAGTAATTAAAAGACTGGTGAAAATATTAGATGTTATGGATTATTGGACCAATTGCATTATCTTTTTGTTTTAACCAAAAATTTTCCAATTATAAAAATTAACGTGTTTTATTAAATTTCTTGATTCGTATATTAAAGATACATGTACCTGCCGCAATTATTCACGAGAGTTGCATCTTTTTATATTACAATTAAGAAGTTGATCCAATTACTGGATGATCGTGATTAGATTCCAAAAAATGTGTTACAAAAATATTTCATACGAATTTAAATTTCTTTGGCGAGAAAGTATATATGGATTTGAAGTATCAGTATTTTATCAAAAATGTGATGATAGCATTAGAACGATTTTATTAATTAAATTGAGTAATATAATGGAAGTAATCTAAGTGGAAGTGAAAATGTGAATACTAGGAGAGGAAGGAGAGGAAATAATAATAGTACTAGGAAAAATTCTAATAATCATAAATTAAATGATAGTAATTTTCTAAATAGTTTCATTTTTTCATCTCATTTAAAGGAGAAAATTTAAGGAAAGAAGATAAATTAAAATGAATAAAAATTAAAGAAGCTATTTATAGTTACACATTAAATGAACGATGGAAGGAATGACGGGAAATTTTGGATTATCAAAAGGACTAGATTATGAAGTATTTCTTATATAATTGGTGATTTTTAAATATCTACTATTAGGTTGTAGAATAAAATAATAATTTAAATAAGATAGGTAATAAAAATTTTTTCTTGGCAAAGGCAAAAAACTGTGACCAAAAGTTACGACCAGCTGGTATAGGCCTACATATTCTTACCGATTTTGAATAATTCCCTTCGTGTATAAAATTATTATCAATCATGGCATCCGAGCTTGAATTGTCAAGTCAACGCATTACTGAGCTTGAGCCTGAGATCACTAAGATTAAGGCCAAGAAAGACGATACTAAGATGCTAGTCGTAATGTTGAGATTGCTGAGCTGAGACGGATTATAAGCTTAAAGCCAGGTAACATGATATTGATGAGTTTAAAAAGAATCAGCTAAGAAAATTCTTAACGAGGAACCTATGATCGAATATCGCCATCCTTTCTTGAATGGAGCTTGATGCTTTCTTCCAAAAACATCGAATTGATTGGAGGTGCAAGGGGCTCAGCATCGGTTTCATAGCACCAGCTGGTATGAAGATGCCAAAAAACTTGAGGATATCGTTAACTGTGATTGTCAAAAAAATGTGCATTTGTCTGGATAATGGAATCTTCCGTCTCGAAGTATGGTATGATCAAAACCCGGAAACTGTTATTCTGGAAAGGATACGAAAATTAAGGAATTTGTTAATCAAGCATCCAAAAGGTTCGATTTCCTATAATTAATAACTTATAATACACGTAAAATCACGTTTAAATTACAAATATCACAAAATTGGGATCCCGACCTTTGTATCTATTTTTTGCGTTATGCTATAGCTCTCCACCTAATATCTAGCCGACTTAAAAATTTGTTTGGGTATATCAAGTGGGTGTTTCATCATCAGATCGAACCGCGGGAATCATTGAAGCGGGTAAAAACAGAAAAATTGGATAGGAATTAGAATAGAAATGTAGTAGCGTCATGTACCAGGGTGAGTTACCTCTGGTAACCAACACATTTATATTTATTTTTTGCATGGTGTATGACGCTAGCATTGTATAAATAAAAATTTTTTCTTGCCAAAAAAAAAAAAAACCTGACAAATTTGTCACGAACCGACATAACTTAATTACCAGAATGTCATATCTTATATATACTAACGAACTTTTGAATATTTTACATTTGTATAAAAATTATCATCTATCATGTCATTCAAGCTTGGTTTAATGAAACTCTGCTTCTCCATCAGGTCGAAAAACCATATTTCGTACACCTATCAGGTAAAATTATAATAATTCGTAATCGTAGCTGCATATAAAAGGTTTTAAATTTATAATTAAATCGTTAAAATGCTGCTAAGTAACATTATAGATAATAAAAAATTTGCATCGTCTGTAAAAGTTTAATCCATCACATTTAATTTAAACTGAAAAACTATTGATGTTTTAATTCGTACGGCCGTTCAAAATTTGATCGTTATTAATTCTCTCAATTTTAACAAATAGATCTAATATTTTTACAGACAATGTATATTTTTATTATTTACAAGTCTACTTAGTAATATTTTGACAATCGCAAATTATTTTCGATTTTATATTATAGTGAATTCCGATGGATTATATATTTATATAAATCGAAAATAATTTGTGACATAGCAACATACAAAAGGTGAGAACTTATTATTTAAATCGTCAAAACGTTACTAATTAGGCTTGTAGATAATAAAAATTAACTCATTAAATTCCACGAACAAATATCACATAACAAATAAAAAAAATCAATTCATTTACAATGTACAGTAAATATGTATAATTGTTTTCATATGAAATAAAATAGTAAATTCATCCAAATGAAAAATTCGAGTTAACTTACCTAGTTGTTCTATAAAAAGTGAATAAAAATAATTAATAGTAAATAAGAGAAAATAAAAAATCAAGAGTTAATATGAAATCTACTTTACCATTAGTGGAATTTCTAGGTTTAATTGGAATGTTGAATGTAAATACTTTACTATTTTGTATTCTATATTCTGTATTTTTTCTTAATTGAGTATTAATTTTTGAGTTTATTCGATTAGATTGAATATTCTGTTCTTGTCATTTGTCCTCATCGTAAAATGCCAGAATTAATAATTTCATTTTCTGTTTATTGTAATTGCATGAGGTCTATTATCAGGATTAGCATCCCAACATTGTTTCATTAAAGCCGCATATTCGTGTGGAATGTATTCACAAATCTTTGGTCGATATCCTTTGACTATATCAAAAGTTAAATCCAGATTATGTTCACAGTCATCAAATGGAGTTTCACCAGTTATTACTTCCCACATTAATATACCCATACTATAAATATCTGATTTTTTTGTATAAATTTCACCACAGAAAACTTCGGGATCAATGTATGGGAGATTCCCATAAATACTATTTGATGGTTTTTTAACTGGCCCGCTCAATCCTAAATCACCAATATGCCGGGTAGTACCTAATAGAATATTTCCTGAGTGCAAATCACTATGTAACAATGTAAATGAATGATAATTATCTTTTAAAAAATGTCTTAAATCATTATTATAATAATTTAAAATTAACATATAATCTTGGTTGCTTGGATCTTTGGTTAGTCCATAATATTTTGCAAGATATTTAGAAGTATTATCAAGTGTGAAACTTAATGAAGCCTACCAATTTATTGTAATTATATAATTAATATTCTGAAATATCAAACAGAAATTAACAAAAGTAATAATAATAAGTCAACTTACTTCCGAAACCAATGTAAATTATTATTATTTGAGTTATTCAATCTTTTCAATTCAATCTTTTGTCTTCCAAACCTTTCCAATGTTTGTCTTTCGAAATCCCAATTAACGTAGCATCCATCTTTCCAAATTGCTGTATAAATGGTAGCACATCCTCCTTCTGTCAGATGTTTGATCTTCTTAAATTGATAGTATTCAATCCATTCAATTACACAATAAGGTGCTATAGTTTTTTGTTGACATTCTTGAATTAATTTATCAATTTTATTATTTTCAGATGTCCAATTTCCAAAATCATTTTCTAAATATTCACGAATACAAAATTCACAGTATTGGATCGCTTGATGCCAATTATGACAATTGTTGCATTAGCAACAATTCTTTTTCTATCATATGCACTCTAAATTTCATTAAGTAAAAAATTCTTTCCATTTTCAGTGAGATATAAATTATTTTTAATCAGATTTTTTCGATATTCTTCTTGCTCAGTAAGTGTTTTATGAATATTGGTGTCTAGAGAATGTTCTGATTTATTCCAAACAACTTTTAATTTCTCATTCCATTTGATTTTTTGAGTAGTCATTTCTTATTTCATTTAAAGTAAATGTATAAATAAGTAAAATATAATTTATTATATAAAATTATTTAAAAAATTAAAATATAATATAAATTACCGTGGATTATGTTTCAATAATAGATAATATATAAGGTTTATTATTTAAATTGACTTTAGTATGTGCACAGAAAATTATACTAGGCAAAATAATATCAATTTAAATTTGACGTATGAATTTAATATAATGAATGCGAGTAATAAGAAAACCAAATGATAATATAATTTTGTACAATGGAATAAAAACAATTGATAAAATGGACGGGACGCAAAAGAGATAAAAATTCACAGATTTTTTAAACAAGCAATTATTGTTAACAATATTGTCACATTCATTCAATTAAAAATACAAATTCCAAATAAAGAATGAATACAATTCTATAAATAAATTTTATTACGCCTAAGTCAGCAATTGGTTTGGTAAGTATAATAACTAATTTTATTATAAAATGATCGCCGAATCACTAACACATAAATATACTTTTTCAACTGAAGATTTAAGATTAAATAATAACCATTTCTTTATCAAGAGATTTTAACAATAATTTAGAAAGTAATCTAGTAGTTAGACCGTTTCTTTGTTATTCTCTAAATTATATTACGCTTAAAAAAATTCCCAGATGCCTTATTAACATATATAATAATGTTTATCTAAAAAAAAACTTATGTATTTAATTTTGATTTAGTATTTTTGATTTTATTTTTTGATTTATTTTTTTTTTTATTTTTTTATTTTTTTATTTTATTTTTTATTTTTTTTATACTTTGATTTTGAATTTTTATTTCGAAGGTACGAAAAAATTTCTAATTTTATTTCTTTAAATATTAAAGGAATTAATAACGGAATCGACCTAAAATCTTCATTTTTGTTTAATATCACGGTGATTTTTTTTAATGTTGGATTCCATATAATAAGATCTTTATTATTTGCTATTTTTTTTTTTACTTTATCCGAAAATAATTATATAAAATCGCCACTTATATTAATTTTATATATAATCCAATCATCTCCGAAAAAGGGAAAAATTGACTTTTATAGATTCGATTGAAGGAAATTTTTACTCTTTTGTTAATGATTGATTGCTTCTAAAATTTATTTACTAATAACGATCAATTATTAAATCGCCTAAAAAATTACATTTTTAGACAATTTAGTAAATATAGTTATTGAATCGTCTATTTTTAGGCGATTCTAAAAAATATTATTTTTAGTCGATTAATTATAAATTCGTCTAAAAAATATCATTTTTAAGACGATTTAATATAATTGTTTAAATCGTCTTTAGGTGATATAATAATTAATCTATAAATCGTCTAGAAATAATATTTTTTAGGCAATTTCATAATTAATCGCCTAAAGATAATAATTTTTTAGACGGCTTATAGACGAATAGTTATTAACTCGCCTAAAAATATTATTTTTGGACGATTCGGTAATAATATTTATTAAATCGTTTAAGAATAATATTTTTAGGCGATTTTAATAATTATTCGTCTATAAATTCTATAAATCGTCTAAAAAATATTATTATTGAATAATCTAAAAATAATATTTTAGGCGACTTCATAATTAATCTTCTATAAATCGCCTAAAAATATTTTTTAGTTGATTTCATAATAACTCGCTTAAAGATAATATTTTTAGAAGATACTAGTCTAAAAATTTAGACGATTTAATAGATATAAATATTGAATCGTTCTAATATTTTTAGACGATTTATCGTCTAAAAAATATTATCTTTGGGCGATTTATTATGAAATCATCTAAAAAAAGATTAATTATGAAGTCGCCTAACAATATTATTTTTAGACGATTTCATAATTAATCACATAAAGGTGATTTTTTTAGGTAACTTCAAAATTAATCTTTTATAAATTGTCTAAAAATGATAATTTTTAGATGGTTTCATAATAAATCACCTAAAGACAATATTTTTAGACGATATTAGGCTAAAAATTAAATTTTTAACATTTTTATACGATTTTTAGACAATTTAATAAGAATATTTATTAAATCATCTAAAAATATTATTTTTTTAGGCGATTTAATAGTTAATAATCTATAAATTGTTTCGTCTAAAAATATTATTTTTTTAACGAGTTCATAATTAATCACCTAAAAACGATATTTTTTAGACGATTAATTATGAAAAATGTTATTTTAGACGATCACGATTTATGATTACTAGCGTAGGGTCCGTGCCTCCGGCACGGGGATTTTTTGTTATTTATTTTTCTACTTTTTCTTTTTTACTATTTTTATTATTGTTTTTATCGTATTTACATATGAATCTATCTGTTTGACTTTGAGTTTTTGATTTTGCTATTTGATTTTGCATTAGATGGTGTCCGTTTCTAAT
The DNA here is from genome assembly GCA_910592015.1 of Diversispora eburnea. NCBI lineage: Eukaryota > Fungi > Glomeromycota > Glomeromycetes > Diversisporales > Diversisporaceae > Diversispora > Diversispora eburnea. The sequence goes on along the minus strand of CAJVPK010000182.1, from coordinate 19,535 downwards.
TTTGCATTTTGAGGTGAGATCAGTTAGATGTATGTAGTTATGACATTTACTAAGTGCGTAACTGTAATGTGTTTAATAAATACGGGAGAATATTAAAATAATAATTAATAATGGTACTGTATTTCATTTTTATCATTTTTACTTAAATAAACAGAATTCGTATATATGTTGTGCCTCAGATCGACTTTTTGCGCAGATCACTACTGAGGTACGTCAGGTGTCACCCATTGACCAGAATTATAAAACCAGCCTATGTTGATCCTTTTAATTTCACCCTAACCTTACCTTAATTTTGGCCAGTTTTAATCTGACGCAAGCGTTAGTCTGAGGCACAACATATACAAATGAAAAATTAAAAAAAAAACAGAAACATTATAAAATATTGAAACTTATTTATTTTTTATTTTTAATTTATTCGTATATCATATTATTTTACCGTACTTATTAAACTGTAAAAAATTCGTGAGTATTTGTAATTAAAGAAAAATTCGTATTTCAATTGGTTCGCTGAATGATAACACATGATTCATTATATAATCAGTACCTCGAGAATAATTTATTTAATAATATATATTAATATTTCAAAAAAAAAAGAACTAGTCAATATTTTTTTACGACATTCTTCTTACTAACATCAATGTAATAATTAAATAATGTAATAATTGCCTATAATTATCTTATGATTTTAAATCTTTTAATAAAATTAGATGATTCAAAAATTTTTCTTCACAAAAACCTGTTTTCTTTAGTGTGTAACTTAATTATTAATAGTAGGTTTGATTTCACTCGCTTATGTTTTAACAAGAAAAATAAATAAATACTTATCCCGTTATTCGAATTATTCAAATGTAGGTAATTTTTTAATTTAATTTAATAAAATACAGAAATGTTGGAAACTTTGTTTCATAATATTCAAATTAACAAAAAAAAATTCAAATTCAAACAATCTCCACTTTAATAAAAATAATATTACTAACATGTATCATCACAAAATAACAGAAGTCCCTAACAGTTATCACCAGTTGAGAAAAGAAAAAAATAATACGATAATAAGATAAATAATATAAAAATAATATAAATAAATAAAATTTTAGGGTTGAAATTGTGAGTCTGAATTTGAAGAACCGGCAGCAATTGCAAATTCTTGATCATCTATTTTTATTTAAAAAGTAAAATAATTAAATAATTCAAATAAAAAAAAAAAGTAAAAATATTAACAATGGATTCATATTTATTACCATGAGATTTATTGGAATTATCAACTCCAATACTTTCAAGATACTCTTGTTCCATTTCTAAAATTACCATTAAATGAAATTACTAAATTCCGTGAATAAATATTATTATACAACGAATAAAATAATTTTACCTTCAGAAATTTCAAATTCAATTTGTTTAGAATCCAATGCTAAATTTATAAACATTCATTTTAGTTTTAATATGAATTAAATAATAAAATCGTCTAAACAAAAAATTTGAGTTAACTTACTTAATTGTTCTTCTAAAAAAATGAATAGTATTTTAAAATAAATAGTAAATTTTTAATAAATCAATAAAAGTAAAATTAATAAGAAAAAGGAGATAACATATTTACCATTAGTGAAATATCTAGGCTTAATTGGAATATTGAATGTAAATACTTTACTATTTTGTATTCTATATGTTTTGCTTGTTGTATTTTTGCTTAATTGAGTATTCATTACTTGATAAGCATTCATAACTACTTGATCATTTATATTTTTTTCTGATTCTGATTTAAAGAAATTTTTGAGTTTTAATTTTAAACTTTTAGATCGAACAATTAATTTTTGTTGATTATCTATTTCATCATATAATGACAGAATTAAGGATCTCATTTTTTCATGAACTACATATGCATTTGGTCTAATATCAGGATTATCATCCCAACATTGTTTAATTAAAGTCACATACTCATGATATTCATGAGGAATATATTCATAGATCTTTGGTCGATATCCTTTAATTATATCAATAATTAAACTAAAGTCATGTTCACGTTCTCCATGTGGAGTTTCACCAGTCAATACTTCCCACATTAACATGCCCATACTATATATATCTGATTTTGTTGTACAAATTTCATGACGGAGAACTTCAGGGGCAATGTATGGGAGATTCCCATAAATAACATCTGATGGCTTGTCAACTGGACCACTTAATCCCAGATCACTGATATACCAAGAAAAACCTCTTACACGAATAAAATATTCCCTGAGTGTAAATCTCTGTGTATTGTATTTTGTTTATGAATTTTGTCTAAGCTACCCGCAACCTTATAAATAATTTGATATCTTTTCAACAATGTAAGTGAATGATAATTATCTTTTAAAAAGTGTCTTAAATCATTATCATAATGATTTAAAACTAACATATAATCTTGGGTAGTTGGATCTTTGGTCAGGCCGTTACATACAACAAGCAATTCAAGATAATTATCAAGTGTGAAACTTAATATCACCTACAAATTTTTGTAATCATGTAATTAATATTTCTGAAATATCAAACAGAGTATAATAAATGCAATAATAATTTAACTTACTTCTTGAAACCAATCCACATTATTATTATTTGAGTTATTCAATCTTTTCAAAACAATCTTTTGTCTTCCAGATCTTTTCAATAATTGTCTTTCAGAATTCCAATTAACGCAGCATCCATCTTTCCAAGTTGCTGTATAAATGGTAGCACATCCCCCTTCTGTCAGATGTTTAATATTCTCAAATTGATCATATTCAATCCATTCAATTACACTGTCAGGTGCTAGAGTTTTTTGCTGACATTCTTGAATTAATTTATCGATTTCATTATTCCCAGATGTCCAATTTCCAAAATTATTTTCTAAATATTTACGAATACAAAATTCACAATATTGAGCTGCTTTATGCCAATTTAGACAATTGTTGCATTGTTGTTTTTCTACGGAATCATCACCGATTCTTAATGTGTCATAGAAATCCTGTAATTTATTAATTAAAAATTTCTTCTCATTTTTTGTGAGTGATGAATGATTTTCAAAAAAATCTTTTAAATATTTTTCTTGCTCAGTAATTGTTTTATGAATATTGGTGTCTAGAGAATATGTTGACTTATTCCAAACATTTTTTAATTTCTCATTCCATTTAATTTTTTGAGTAGTCATTTCAATTAGAGAATAAATAATAATTATTGTGTATTAATTTAAAAATATAAAATATGAAATTACTAGTTAATACATAAGATTTATTATTTAAATTGATTTATTAATTAATGATGGGAAATATGTGCGCAGAAAATTATATTATTGATTTAAATTTGACGAATATGAGTTATATTAATGCATAATATACTGTTAAGAAAACCGAGTGTAGTATTAAAAATTTTTTGCTTTTATAATGAACTGAAGAGATAATTCGAGTAAGATTTTTAAACATGCAATTATAATATTTTAACGGTTGACAATAAAATATTTAATTTTTCGGAGCGGACTTAAATTTTGTCCTAAAAATTAATGATGATCTTACCTTATACTATCGAATTCCCGTGCAATTGAGCAAAGTAATAGCCAATAGAAACATCTGTTTATCCTTTGTACTGCAACACTGTGTATCATTGTAACGAAGGGCACTATACCAATTTTAAATCTCGTGCGGAATGTACACAATTTAGAATTCTATATGCAAAAATTTGTGTGGATGCCTTTTTTATGTACGGAGTTTTCAATGTGCGGAATGAGAGCTAGCACAAAATTTGAATTTCAAACACTTACAGGCATAGTAAAAATTGAATGATGTCACGTGATTCTTATTACTAAGTTCACTATGAAATGGCTATAAACTTATAACACGTGATCTCGTGTCATGCGAAAATGATTGCGTAATTAATAAAAATTTCTTATGATTAATCAAATAATTTAACAAGTCTTAATTGAACAGCTTGTTAATCGAATAAAGTGCTTCCGGACTCAACGGTTTCCGTTTCCTAGTTATACCGATGTCCGAAGAATCATAGTGAAAATTTGATCATTCACATGATTCTTGTCACGATGCGTGTCGTATAGTCATAATAATAATAACAATTATAACAATTAACAAACAACAATTTTATTTTTGGAAAATATGGAAGTGCCATGCTTTTGTACTCCCAAAGCAAATTTCAGTTGTAGAATATTGGTGTAAATGGTAGCAAGTCCATTAGGAAGAGTATTTTCTGGTGAAAAAAATAGCAAGGTAATTCGAGTGGCTTGTTTGAAACGTTGTAAAGGTTAGAAATACAATACAAGAAACGCTGAGATGTATTTCTCCATTTATGATTTTAAGGTGACCCTTTCCTGCTCTTTTATAGGTAAGTTGGATGAATGGATCTAAAATGATGAATAACGGATAAAAAATTGGGTAAGAAAATAAAAAAAGCAGTGTAGTGTCTTTCATCTATATTATAGTAAATGTTTTAATCAATTAGGAAAGTTCCATCTATCTTCGAAAATACTTTGATCAAGAGTAGTACCTTCTTCTTCGCTTGTTTCATTTACTCCGCATCTGTGTTACTTGTCATAGAATGTGATTACGTTGCTTTAATTTCTTTAAGAAAATTATCAAAAATCACTTGGAAGTCTATTATGTTTATCACTGAGAGTCATCGTTGATCAAGAATAAAATACAAATGACATGACAAAAAAATTAATTAAGTTCGATTTTAAATAAACAATATAATAATTAAATATAAAGTAATTTTATTTAAATATAAGTCTGATCATGTGTAATCTCTATATATCATTTCCTTGTCCATTCGTGAATGGCATTAGCATAAAAACGACTTCACGTTATTTTAAAATTAACTGACAGGACTTTGGCTAATCAGTTTCTCAGTTACACTGAGCAACGATAGGTCGTGCCATAAATTGTGATTAATTTTAGCAAACTCCCTCATGTTTTATAAATTTGTATTTATTTTAACAATAAAATAAACATTTTGGAGTAAGGCTCCATTAGCACCTATTATTATTTTTATAAGTATTTCCAAAAAATATTATTTCCATTCGTGTACAATAAAAAAAGGAAATTCTTGAAAGAAACAAACTATCATAGACAATAATTTTACTAAAACTCAATATCAAATAAATGATATGAATAATAATGAAGTAAGTATTATTATTTTATAGAATAATCTATTAAAGATGATACAAATGAAGAAATGAAGTATTTATAAAAATATATATTTTTATTCATGTACAATAAAGTAAAAAAAAAGGAAATTTTTAAAGAAACAACTCAATATTATTTACTAAAACTCAATAAATTTATTATCAAGATTGTAATCAAATAAATAGTAATATATACTTTCATTATTTTTATATTTTGAAGATATAAAAATTTTCCATCTACGATTACCTTAGTGCAAGATGATCGAGTCACGTTTTTACATAATCAATTATTCTCTGATGGATTATACAATGGTTCCATTGGTATAATATTTAAAGACTTGATGATGAAAATGTAATAGTTGAATTTCCACTAGCCCAAGTATAAAGTTGTTAAAGAAACAGGATACTTTAACATATGTGGTTCCCTGCACAATGGAAACAATTCCCACTATAAAATGCATTTGATTTAACTGTGCACAAACACAAGAATTAATATTACCCATTCCACAGTCTCAATTGATGAATCTATGTTTGCTGCTGGTCAAATTTATGGTGCCTTAAGTCAATCACCATGATGGAAATCTTTAAACATTACATCATTTGATTCATCAGCAATTAAAGTTTGATAAACAAATGTTAATTGAGTATGCAAGATTGAATGACATTTTAATAGATAAATTTGCAAATATAGACAGAGAATAAACAGAACTCATTAACAATATTAGAAGAACTTGAATTAAATAAAACACAAAGAAAATAAAATTGTTCTAGGATAAATATTTTTTATCCTAAGGAAACTATTCAATATTTATTCGTGTATTAGCGGCTTTATAATATTGCAAAAATGGAAAATGGAAAATAAAAAACCAAACTATTTTTTTAAATTCAATGAAAAGAAATATAAAGTTATATAATTCGTTATAAGCACCCACGTGGCTTTATTATTTAGGTTAATTTAATAATATACTGAAACGTTGGAAACATTGTTTCAAAATTTTCAAAAAAAGAAAAATCAAAAATTATTTATATTGTAGTAAAAATATCTGAATCATCACCAAATAAAATAAATATCTTATGGATTTTAAATAAATACCTAGTAACTTGTTTAACTGATAATATAAAAAAAAATAGTACAATAATTATAAAAAAGAAGTAAAAAGTGAAAAACAATTCTAATAATAAATAAATAAATTTGAAATAGTGAGTCTGAATTTGAAGGACCAGAAATTCCAAATTCTCGATTATCTGAATTTTTTTAAAAAAATAAAAAAATTAAATTATGAATCACGGAATTATATTAGTTGCCTAACGATTTATTTAAATTATTGGCTCCAATGCTTTTAAGATACCGACGTTCCATTTCTATAATTGCATCATAAAAATAATCTCATTAAATTGTATAATTAAATAACAAATAACGAATAAAAAAAGATCAATCTGTTTATAAAATAAGTATAATTATTTTTACATGAAATAAATAATAAGTTCATCCAAATAAAATTTTGAGTTAACTTACCTAATTGTTCTTCTATAAAAATTAAGAATAGTTTAAAATAATTAATAGTAAATAATAAAATCAAAATCAATAAGAAAAAGGAGTTAATATAAAATATATTTACCATCAGTGGCATTTCTAGGTTTAATTGGAATGTTGAATGTAAATAATTTACTATTTTGTATTCTATATTCTGTATTTTTGCTTAATGAAGTATTAATTTTTGAGTTTAATCTATTAGATTGAATATTTGTTTCTTGTTGTTTATCCTCATTATAAAATGGCAGAATTAATATTTTCATTTTCTGTTTTATTGTAATTGCATGAGGTCTATTATCAGGATTAGCATCCCAACATTGTTTCATTAAAGTCGCATATTCGTGTGGAATGTATTCATAAATCTTTGGTCGATATCCTTTTACTATATCAAGAGTCAAATCCAAATTATGTTCACAGTCATCAAATGGAGTTTCACCAGTCATTATTTCCCACATTAACATGCCCATACTATATATATATCTGATTTTGTTGTATATATTCCACCACAGAAAACTTCGGGAGCAATGTATGGGAGATTCCCATAAATACTATTTGATGGTTTGTTAACTGGACCGCTCAATCCTAAATCACCAATACGCCAGTAAACACCTAGTAGAATATTTCCTGAATGCAGATCTCTATGCGCTATATTTTGTTCATGAATTCTATCTAAATTAAATGCTATTTCATAAATAATATCATATTTTTGTAACAATGTAAGTGAGTAAAAATTATCTTTTAAAAAATGTCTTAAATCATTTTGATAAAAATTTAAAACTAACATATAATCTTGAGTGATTGGATCTTTTGTTATTCCATAACATGTAACAAGAAATGTATGAGTATAATCAAATGTGAAACTTAATGTCACCTATCAATTTTTTTGATTAGATAATTAATATTCTAAATATTAAACAAAAATTAACAAATGAAATAATAATAATTTACTTACTTCTTGAAACCAATGCACATTGAGACTATTTGAGTTATTCAACCTTTTCAAAACAATCTTTCGTCTTCCAGATCTTTTCAATGTATGTTTTTTAGAATTCCATTTTGTATAGTGTCCATCTTTCCAAATTGCAGTATAAATGGTAGCACATCCTCCTTCTGTCAGATGTTCAATATTCTCAAATTGATCATATTCAATCCATTCAATTACACAAGCAGGTGCTATAGTTTTTCGCTGACATTTTTGAATTAATTTATCAATCTCATTATTTCCAGATGTCCAATTTCCAAAATTATTTTCTAAATATTTACGAATACAAAATTCACAATATTGGGTTGCTTGATACCAATTATGACAATTGTTGCATTTTTGTTTTTCTGAAGAATTGCTGTTAACTCTTGCGCAATCATATGCACTCTGTAATTTAATAAGTAAAAAATTCTTTTCATTTTCGGTGAGAGATGAATCATTTTTAACCATATCTTTTCGATATTCTTCTTGTTCAGTAAGTGTTTTATGAATATTGGTGTTTAAAGAATAAAATGTTTTATCCCAAACATCGTTTAATTTCTCATTCCATATGATTTTTCGAGTAGTCATTCCTTATTTCATTTAAAGTTATTATAATTTAAATGAATACTGCAAAATGAATAAATAAATAATTTATTAGGTATAAATTATTTACAAAATAAAGTTTAATACGAAATTACCGTGGTTATGTTTTAATAATAGATTTATTATTTAAATTAACTTTAAAAACCGAATGATAATATAACTTTGTGCAATAGAATGAATAAATGGACGGGACGCAAAGAGATAAATTCACAGATTTTTATAACATTTTAATCGGAAGTTAAACGTTATTTCTAAAAATAAATTAAAACTGCAAATTACAAATAAAGAATGTTCTATAAATAAATTTTATTAAATATATATAATAAGGTAAATTTATATATATATGGAATCAATCATTAATATCATATTTTTCATAAACTATGACATAATTTTGTATAAAAAAATTTCTCACAATTATAATTTACTTACGGCTGGATGCTTCACTTGCCAATTTCCAACTGTTTTCATCTTTTAAATCCAATTAAAGTGTCGTTCTTATTTTTAGATCCTAAATTGAATTAAGCTCAAATCTTGATTCAAGATTCAAACATAATATATAAAATGGGCTCCTTTCGGTTGGAAATGTATGTCTATTGATATAACTGATCAATTTAATTAAATGATAAATTATAATAAATTATTAAGCATTAATTTATGACGCTTACCTTTTGTCCTTCGTTTAGTAATTAATGGCTTCCGCTAAATCTATTAAACATAATTTAACAGGATTTTGTTTATTTTTTAAGGATTCTTCTAGTCCTGGTACTTCCAATTCAACTCTATATAATAAAATATATTTGTAAGAGAAAGTAGACAGATAAAGAAATAAACGGACAGAAAGTTTGCTCTGCAACCCCAATTGTTGCCATCAAATATATCCAAAAATTTTTTAAATCATCTGCAATTATATTCCGAGCATTATTATTCCATTTAATAAAACTTACATTTAATTGTCAAGCCCACTGTATTATGTGCCCAACCTTTATGTGTATTATTCAGTGTATCATATAAAAAATCATATGATAATTCTTTTATTTATTTTAATCATTACTCTTAATGGTGCATTCAAAAATACCTTCATCCTCTCCTCCATCTCTCATCCATCTCATCTCCTCCTCTCTTGTCTCCTCTCCATCTCCTCCTCTTCTCATCTCCTCTCTCCATCTCCATCTCCATCTCCTCCCCCCTTTTTTCTTGTAACATTAATGAATATCAAGATTCATTTACAAAAGGATATTCTAATTTGATCAATTTCATTTAGATTCCACTAATATCCAATAATCTGATTCCTAATATACTGTATAATAAAAATAAAAAATATAGTGTACTGTATATATAATATAAATAGTAAATATAATAAAAATAGTTATAAAATTAATTAATGATAAAAACAGATAATTGAAATATAATAAATTAATTATAATGAAATAAATAATAGATTTACCTTCAAGTTGCTTTTTAATAGTATGAACATCATTATTTTCCTATAATTTTTAAAGCTTGATCAGGAACATCTTTTTCAAACGGCATTTCTATTTTTTTGATATACAGTTATACCAAGAAACACATAAAACATCACTCGTTTTACAAGTGGCATTAAAGAAATCACAAGTCCAAAATTTAAACAATTGTTTTTAAAGATTGGAATCCTAATTATCAACGCAACTTGCCGTTCGATTATTTTTAGAAGTTTCATATTGTTTGATTACGTGAATTTGAATTAGCTCTAAGTAAACAATTTTCAATTTCAAAACTGAATTGTTTTGAATCAAATTCTAAATATGTAAATATGAAATTATTTTAATATGAATTAAAATAGTAAATTCATCTGAAAAAAACTTTGAATTAACTTATCTAGTTCTTCTATAAAAATGGATAAGAAAATAAAATAAATAGTAAATAATAAAATTAAAATCAATAAGAAAGGAGTTAATATGAAATATATTTATCATCAGTGGCATTTCTAGGTTTAATTGGGATGTTAAATGTATATATTTTACTATTTTGTATTCTATAGTTTTTGCTTTTTGTATTTTTACTTAATTAAGTGTTTGTAATTACTTGATTACTTTCATCTTTTATTGATTTTAATTTAAAATAATTTTCGGCATTTGATTTTAATCTATCAGATTGAATATTCAATTCTTGTTGTTTATCCATTTCCTTGTATAATGATTTTATTGATCTGTAAATTTTATTTGCATCAGATCTATTTTTAGGATGAGCATCCAAACATTGTTTCATTAAAGTTGCATATTCGAGTGGAATATATTCATAAATCTTTGGTTGAAATCCCTTGACTATATCAAGAGTTAAATCCAAAACATGTCCAAGGTGATCAAAGGGAGTTTTACTAGTTATAACTTCCCACATTAATATGCCCATACTATATATATCGGATTTTGTAGTATATGTTTCACCACAATGAACTTCAGGAGCAATGTATGGGAGATTCCGCTCAATCCTAAATCACTGATATACCAGCCGGTAAATTGTGAATTATATAAAATATTTCCGGAGTGCAGGTCTCTATGTGTTATATTTTGATTATGAATTTCATCTAAGCTATCTGTTATATCAAAAATAATAGAATATTTTTGTAACAATGTAAGTGGGTGAAAATCATCTTTTAAAAAATGTCTTAAATCATTGTCATAATAATCTAAAATTAACATATAATCTTGGGTGCTTGGATCTTTGGTTAATCCTTAACATTTGGCTAGATATATAGAAGTATTATCAAGTGTGAAACTTAATGTCACTTATCAATTTTTTTATAATTCAATCTTTTCAAAACAATCTTTTGTCTTCCAAATCTTTTCAATGTTTGACTTTCGGAATCCAAATTAACGCAGCATCCATCCTTCCAAATTGTTGTATAAATGGTAGCACATCCTCCTTCTGTCAGATGTTTAATATTCTCAAATTGGTCATATTCAATCCATTCAATAACACAACATTCAATAACACAATGAGGTATTATAGTTTTTTGCTGACATTCTTGAATTTATTTATCAATTTCATTATTTCGAGATATCCAATTTCCAAAATCATTTTCTAAATATTTACGAATGCAAAATTCACAAAATAGGGTTGCTTGATGCCAATTCTGACAAATGTTAAATTTTGTTTTTCTACAGAATTATCCCCAATTCTTAATGCATCATATGTTTCCTGAATTTCATTAAGTAAAAAATTCTTTTCATTCTCGGTGAGAGATGAATCATTTTTAATTATGTTTTTTCGGTATTCTTCTTGCTCAGTATGTGTCTATGAATATTGGTATATAGATAATAAAATGTTTATTCCAAACACTGTTTAATTTCTCATCCCATTCAATTTTTTGAGCATTTATTTCTTATTTAATTTAAGTTAATATAATTTAAATGAATAAATAAATAAATAATATATAATTTATTAGATATAAATTATTTACAAATAGAAATATAATATGAAATTATCGTGGGTTATATTTTAATAATATAAGGTTTATTATTTAATTATTTATTAGTGATGGGATAAATGTCCGATAATATTAAAATTGACGAGTAGAGTTATATTGCGCAGGAAATTATACTAGGCAATTAATATTAAATTTAAATTTGACGAGAACGTTAGACCATGTGAGTTATTAAAATATAATATAATGTATGAGTAATAAGAAAACTGAGTGTAATATAAAATATAATTTTTATGCCAATGGAATAAAATAATTTAAATGAATAAATGAATAAATGGACGGGACGCAAAAAAGATAATAATATTTTGCTAAATTAATAATAATACAAAAAAAAAAGATCTACATTATTAAATAAATTCCGAATAACATTTTCGTGCAATCAAATAAATGAGCAAAAATGAATGAAGACGGATATTATATTATCAATAACCCAACGTTAATCTCAGACTTTTGAAATTATATTAAATCTTGTATTAACTAATGAATTTATTTACCTTTGTTATAATGTAAACTAGTGAGTAACGCTAACGGACTTGTAATATGTAATACAATACTAAATTATCATAAAACGTAAAATGGCAATATTCACTTAACGATTTTTTAAACGTACGATTTTTCAACGTAATTAGAGTTATATATATATTTTTACGATAATCTTTATTTTTTTTATTTTTTTTTATTACGTTATATTAAATATATATATTTATTTATATTTTAAATTAAAAACGTATTATTATTAATTAGACTAATTATTAATTATATTACTTATTATATTACTTATTATATATTGCTCAAATAAAATTATTTTATATAAATAGGAACCTTCCGAATAACAGTTTTACTGAAAGATCTCTCGGTATACAACTGTTCGCGTTTCGTTTTCTTTTTGGGGTGCAGTATAAGGATTTTTAAATTATTCTTTGAGGTGACTCTTGAACAGGCGACATAGAATTGCCCATGAGAAAAAAAACAGGGGTTGGAAGGTACAAACTAACCCAACGTTTTCACTTGGGGTTTACTAATCGTCATCCGAAAGCTGGTTGTACTGGAGTTTAAGAGTACATTGGTAAGTCGAAATTGGAAGGCGATATGGTTATTCGAGGTAGGATCCAGCATGTTTTCCAGAAATGATTTCTGTAACAATAACATGTTTTTATAGGAACGGCAAACCATTACAGAAGCTAATAGGTGGATGGATATTACATAACAACATAATTGACGATCCTAATTTTAAATCAATTTATGGGAAGGAAGATGATACTGTTATGATAATTGAGAAGATCTATATTTAAAAACTTCGAAACATATCAAATATCGGATCTAACCTACATATATTTATATATGTATATACAGTATAACGAATTTGAGTTAGTTTTTAAAATATTTAGATGAAAAAATTCATTCATACAATTATAAATTACCATATTTATCCATCATAATAAAGTCCTCGTTGAATAGCAAGAAATTCACCCGCAATGTATAGTAAGAATAATAAATAGTTTAAAAAAAAGGACCGATGTAACCAAAGATTTGTTCGTACAATATTAACAATGAAGCTCAAATATCTGTATAAAAACGAAATTGAATAATTAGATGTTTAGAAGTACAATTTCTATGTTTACCTTGATCATGCACATAGTAAATTTAATTATAAAATTAATATACTTACTTATTAAAGATTTGTGGGAAATTTTTATACTTTTTTTCAGTGACTTGTACAGATGAAAAAAAAAGAAATATTGTTAACTTGAATTTAAACGACCTGCATAATATAAATAAACAAAAAAAAACATAATAAATTTTTTAGGTGCAAATCTCCGTAATATTACGACACCTACGTATATTTTACTGTATTTATACGGGACGTTTTGAATTCAAACAAGAATATCGTGGCGGATATAGAACCAGAGCTTTCGATCAACAGAAATCGCTCGCTGTCTCATAAATCGAGATCGATGTCAAAAAAAAAAAAAAAGGATTTTTGGGTAAAAATTCCGGAGAAATTATGGAAAATTTTCACCTGTAATTTCCTCGGAATTTTTACGCAATTTTTTACGCAAAAAAAAATTGTTTTTTGACTTCGACCACAATTTATGATACAGTGAACGATTTTCTATTAAGGTATTCTTATAACCGATCGGCCTTGTTCTGTGCTACAATATAATATGGGTTTCATCTCTATAGCACCGATATCCGCCAAGGGATTCCCATTTAAATTCAAAACGGCCGTATACAGTAAATATACGTATTGTAATATTACGCCTAAAAAAAAATTTCTGATCAGGTCGCCGTTAAAGTGCAAATAAAAATTTTAATGTGTAAAAAATAAAAGTGTTATTAGTTCTATTATTTAACAGCACAAACAAAAGAAACAAACCGTTTCATCTAGTATCCAGTTCCACTCCAGTTCTTCTTTTAGGTTTTGATCAACGGTTGAACGATATTCGATACTGGATATACTACTTGAATGAAAAAGATTAGCGAGAAAGCATTAAGAAATAAAAGATATATTATGTATATATATATATAAATATCTTTTGTTTTTTAAATTTTTAAAATAAATATATATATATAAAACACCCGCCCCACCATTACGGCTGAGGAAGAAGCTCCCTCCCTCGCTTACTTCTGTGCGGGTCACCCGAACAATAACAATATAAGGAACAAAACAAAACACCAAAATCCGACCATCGCTCGTCCAGTATCCGGTCGTAGTCGATAATCATGTATATAGAATAAATTTAGTAAATTTGAATAATATATCGTATCAAAAAAACGATGACGAAATTTATATCGATATTTACCTGACTTATGCACCCAACCGGGGAATTTAATAACATGCTAATTTCACGATAAAGATTTTTACAGATAAAAAAAAAAAAGAAATGTTATTAGTTTTATGTTAACTAGATTTCAAAATGATTAAAAATTAAATTAATTAAGAAATAATACATGACCTGCATAACTTTTTGTTCTGATTTCAATGCAAACGAGAAACGTTGTTAGTTTTATGTTATTTGGCAGAAATTAAGCAAACAAACGAACTAATAAAGAAACAAATAAACGTGACCTGCATAATGGATAAATTTTAATAAGTTCATCCAGTAGTCCGGTCATCGCTCGTCGTGATTATTACCGTAGCGGGTCGTTAGGCCGATGTTTGTCCATTGTTGGATTCTAAAAAACAAAAAACGCACAAAATTGTATATTTTATATATTAAGATGAATTAATTGTTCGATTTTTTTATATTTATATATATATTTTTTTAATTCAAATAAATAATTCAAACGATAAATCGTAAATAGAAAATAATGCATAGATTTTTGTATTATTATAATTATAATTAAAGAATGTACAAAATTAGCATCTTTGTAATTCGAATGATAAAAATGACAAAATTAATAATAACAAATAAATAATACATACCTAACGAATTAGAATCCAACGCCATCAGGGAATATAAATAAATGAGAGGAAGATAACAACAACAACAACAGCAACAAAGGGCATAAATATCATTTGAAAGGATTCAAATGGAGAGTAAGAGATCTTATAATATATATATATATTTAATTTTTTTTGATTTTTTTTTGATTTTTTAATATATTTTTTTAATTGATTTATATTTTTTTTTGTTTTTTTTTGTTACTGAATCACCCATTAATCGGAAGTATTTCTTTTCTTGGATGATTCAGCTTGATTATTATCTCCATTATCATTATCCATTTCATCATGGCCCCTTTTAGTTCCAGAATTCGGAGCAGCCGATTGTTGTTGCTGCTGGATAAGCTGGTCTTGTTCCAATTGGAGTTGCTTGAGGTCATCCAATAATTGTTGCTGGTATTGTCGTTGTTGTTGAAGTAAAATTTGTTGCTGTTGGAGTAAAATTCGTTGTTGTTGCTCTGCTTTCGTTGGTCTTCCCCGTCTTCTTTTTGGTAATAAAGGTTGTTGTTTCGGTGCTCTACCTCGTCTTTTCTTAGGTGGTTCTGGAGCCCTTGGTAGTCTTGGTATTGGTATCTTTGGTTGTTGTTGTGCTGGTGGTAATGGTAGTGGTTGTTGTTGTTGAAGCTGAAATTGAAATTGAAATTGAAGTTGTTGCTGTTGTTGTTGCTGTTGTTGTTGCTGTAGTTGTTGTTGTTGTTGCTGTTGTTGTTGTTGTTGCTGTTGTTGTTGTTGTTGTTGTTGCTGTTGTTGTTGTTGTTGTTGCTTTAGTTCTTGAACTTTAGACTCAATAAATAATTTGTATTGAGCTCCAGAACTAGCGTTTTTGAGGCTATCTTCCTCCCATTTTTTTGCTTTTTGAAACTTCTCAGTATCAGATAATCCTGAGAGTTCCATGGTTTTGAAGAGGATAGCAACTATCCTCTTTCTGTTTTCATTTTTTATTAATCCTCTCCAAGTTTGTTTCATAGTTGAAGAAGAAGATTGTTCTGACATTTTTGCAAATATATTTTTAAGCAAGTGTCAGAGTTTTGTGAAAGAGATCTGAAAAATTATTTTTTCAAAAATATCAGCTATTTATATTAATTGATTGTTTATTTGTTTTTGGTTATTATTTTTAACGCGACGTGTCAGCAAATGCATATTAATAAATAATAACGCATCAGGTTAAGTCGATAATTGCCGATCGTGGCCAATAAAATGTCAAGATCAAGTAGAATGTCTTGTGATTTTATTGGCTACGATCAGCAATGATCGACATAACCTGGAAGACATGCGTTACCGCATAAATTTATTAATTACAATTTATAATGGAAAATAATTATTAAAGATAATAATTAATGACTATAACAATACAATTAATAATTCATATTTAATAGTAAGCATAGAAATAATGTATTCTTTAAAATTTATTAATGTAAAGTTGTGAAATATATGATAAATTATTACAATTATTTTTCTTATTTCAATATTAAATTATGATCTATATATTCGCGTTGAATTATCATCGTATAATCCACTAAAGATATTAAATATATTATTCAATCATTTGTTTGTTCTAAATGCTTGTAATTTTACATTCAAGCCACAAAGCTTAGGAATGACTTCATCCTCGATGTCTTAATGAAGGAATTGAATAATTGAATATTCACACTTATACTAATCCCGATGAAGGTATATATAAATAGACAGACAGATATAAATGTATATGTTATTTGAAATGAATATATATATATTATCAAAATAAACAACTGTCATTTAAGGTTATAATTATTAAAATTTGCAAGTAATAACTTGCAATAATATTAATATTGGAAATATGATATTAGAATATCAGGAAGGAAATCAAAGATAAAAATTAATATAATGTTCCACTAAAATTATTAAATATGTATGGTATGATTAGTGTAACATCTGATTTTAGTAATTTGGATTGGGTTATATATACCCTGAAGCATAGACTAATGGATCTCTGATCACCTGCCGAAAGGATCTATACCTGGGGTACCGATTAAGGGTTCTCGTAATAGATGTCATAATTATGTACTTAAATATTACCTAAATATTGCTTAAATCTAGAATTAAAAAAGTTAAAAATATAATAATTTAAACTCATTTTTATATTTATTCTATTTTAAATATTTCAGAATTTTAAGGAACCATACTTAATCCATAAGTCTTTCCTTTCCTAAATGAGAATTTCAATTACAATTTCACCTAATAATGACCTTCTTCATTACATTTTGTGCTTTAGAACATTATACAGTAATCTTGTTGTGTAATCAATATATTTTTATCCTAAGGAAATAATTTAATATTTATTCATATATTATCGATTTTAAAAATATGAAATAAAATGGAAAATAAAAAATAAAACTATTTTAAGGTACAGATAAATTTAATAAAAACAAATATAAAGTTATAATTCATTATATTGAGGCTTTAATATAGGAGGAAATGATAAAGATCAGCAATAAACATTAAACATGAAAATAAAAAATAAAAACTTCATTTTAGATTGTTACAATTTTAATAGACACTTAAACAGATAACCATGAAAACACTAGTAACCTATTTTCCGTAGCAGTATATAATAATATCTTAATTATTATCGCTCTTTGCAAAATTATGCGGTCATGTGATAAAACGATCTACTAATAAAATGCCGAAAACCAGTGATTACAAAATACGTGTCATATGAAAAAATTTATATTACATATTAATAACTAAATTAAAATGCATGGAATAATAGACGAGTGTTTAGAGTAATTATTTGTTATGTTTTGGATTTTTTTTGAAAACTTTCTTATAGTAACTTTTTGCTGATTACAAAATAAGGTAAAAACGATTACTTATAGATTACCTCCGATTACCAAACATTATTGAAGTTGTTTTTTAATTTTATTAGCAAAAAATAGTTATTTATATTGTCTTTTAACATATTATTTGATAATATATATTGTCTTTAACATATTATGTGATAAATATATTCATAATATATTTTTTTTTCTTTAGAAATAATATGGTTCGTGCATTGAGTGAAGATTTACGTTGGAGAATAGTTTATTTAAACTCTGATGGATATAATGTACAAGAGATATCTAATCTTTTACATATAAGTAAATCTACTGTAAATAAAATACTTAATATTTATAGATGTTGGGCATGTGTAGTTAATCCTTTAAAAAAAATTTTGGGTAGAAAAAAATTATTTACACGTAAAGAGATGGATATTTTAAAATCTCTAGTACAAAATAAAGTAGATTGGTATTTGGATGAATTAGTATTTGAGATGGAAAATTATACAAATAAAAGGGTTTCAATATCAACATTGTGGAGAACTCTGAAATATATTGGAATAACTCGAAAAAAGGTATTTTATTATTATTATTTATAGTATTTATAATTATAATAATAACTAATAATTTTTTATAGCTTCACAAAGCTGCAAAAGAAAGAAATGAACTTGTTCGTGCAAATTTTATTGCAACTATTGGAGAAGGTTATAGATCAGAACAATTAATATTTATTGATGAAAGTGCAAAAGATGAACGAGTTTTATCTCGCTTTTATGGATATTCTCCTGTAAATACTCGTGCACAAAAAAAAGTAATTTTTGTACGTGGAAAAAGATATACAATATTACCTGCTCTTTCTCTTGATGGATTTATTGCAATGGATATATTTGAAGGAAGTTGTGATAGAAATAAATTTAGTAATTTTATTTTAAATCAATTGGTAATTTATTATTTTTTATTATTTTTATTTATTATTATTATTTTTATTATTTTATATTATTTTTTATATTATTAAATTTTATTAGATTTTTTTATATTTTATTATTTTTTATTATTGTTATTAAAAAAAAATCTAATTTATTTAAATTTTTTAAATAATTTTAGTTACAAGTTATGAATCCATATCCTGAAAAACATAGTGTAATTATAATGGATAATGCACGTATTCATCATGATGCTGAACTTATAGAAACAATTGAAGCATTAGGATGTAGAGTTATTTTTTTACCACCTTATTCACCTGATTACAATCCAATAGAAACTGCATTTTCTACAATTAAACTTTGGATTAAACGTAATCAAACATTTATGGAATCTTGTAATGATCCAATATATGCATTACATGCAGCATGTGCACAAATTACAACAGAAATGGCTAAATCATTTTTTACATCATCAATATATTGTAACATGTAATTATTATAATAGAATAAATGCCAATGTAATAGCTGCTACCTCAAAAATCAAGTATGTAATTTGTAACATGTGTATAATTATGTGAATTTAATACATGATCTTTTTTTTTTTATTTATTTATTATTAAAATGAATCTGTTTCTTATTTTGAAATAATTAATTTTGTCAAAGTAAATTGG
>CAJVPK010000181.1:0-52301 GCA_910592015.1 Diversispora eburnea | reverse complement strand
AATCCCAAATACTAGTAATTTGGGATTTTGGCATCCCAAATCCCAAATGATTTGGGATTTGGGCAACACGTATAATGTAAGTACCAGAAATATTAAATAAATTAATTTATAAAAAATTACCTACTTTTTATAATTAATATTTTTTTTATATTGATTTAATATATATTTACAGAAATAATATTTATATTTTGTTTTAAAACTTTTAATAATTCCTACATCTAATGGTTGAATATGTGATATTGTATTGAAAAAAAAATAATGAATTGTAATATTAGTTAAAGTAAAAGATTCATTATCTTTAGATTGTTGCTTATTTTTTTCTGATATTTTTTTTTTATTTATTATTTGAAAATTCTTAAATTAAATCTGAATCTGAGTTATTTTTACTAGAATTATTTTTTAGTAGACTAGTATAAAAAGGTACATTATCTATTAACAAAAGAACCTGACAATTTTGAATTTGAAATCCTTTATCATAATATGTTAACTATGATTCACAAATATCATTATGTATCTATACTTTGCTGTTATACTTGTATATTATTGGTAAACTTGTAACATTGATATTTTTAAAATATCGAGGATTTTTATTATGGCCAATTACCAATGGTTTCAACTTGTGTATTTCTATAATATTTGTAACAAGTAATACTGTAACTCTGGTTTTATCCTTAAATAAATTAATAATAAAAATATTAGTACAACAATTTAAAGAACAATTTAATTTTTTATAAATTCTTTTATCAATTTTTTTCCTGTTCTTTTTCGTTTTGCTAAAATTTGATTAGGTGACATTTTGAAAAAAAGTCCAGTTTCATCAGCATTATAAATATCTTCTGAATTATATTTTAATAATAATTTTTATAATTTTAAGTGTTCTTCAGCTAAAGATTCCAGAAGTGCAGATTCAGCTTCATCATGTAACTTATATATATGAATATTATTTCTTTTTTTAAATTTTGTTAACTAGCCTTTGAAAAAATTTAATTGACTTTCTTCAATATTAAAATGAGTTACAAATTCTTTTCTTTTTTCTTGAAGAATTTCATCAGAAATTATCATACTACCTGCAATAACTTGATTAGTTCAATATACTAAAGTCTTCTCAAGTAAGGGAAACTTGATATCACAATACTTTACAATTGTAGAAGTTTTAGAAAAGAGCCATTTCTTTTGTTGTGATAGAATTTTAGTGATAGTAGACCTTTCGATATTAAGACCATATTTTGAACTAAAAAAAGCTACAATATTATTATGACTTATTAAGAGATATTGTATTGCATATGTACAAATATCAATATGTTGAGAGTCATTTATTACACTTTTAATTCTTTTTTGTTTTTTCTAGAAAGTGACATACTTTGTTAAACATCTAAGCATATTGTTATATGATTTTAAATATACATCTAAATAATTAGTGATTATATGAGAGGAGCATTACTAAGTACAGGACTCAAAAAATTAGTGATAGTGATTATAGATGAAATGTGATTATATAAGATACTTTTAATTAGAAATTCAGTTTGTCCTAGAAGTTATAGTAATTATAAAAAAATGTGATTATATAGAGTGTGATTATAAAGAGACCTGACTGTACCAGTTTTTTCTTAAGAAAAATGAATTGAAATGTTATATAAACAAGTAATATAATAAATATATTATCTGATTATAAAAATATTGAAGAATTTGCTCTAATGATATTTGCAACTTGAATCCTTTTTGTTACTTCTCTAATACGTTTGATTTTTTTGATAGCTTTCGTTAATTTTCAGAAAATAGAATTCAATAAAAAAGAAAAGTAAAGTAATATTTAGATAGATAAAATAGATAATATAATATTTATTTATAATATAAAATAATAATGATTACAAGAAGAAGAAAAATAATAATTAAATGAAATATAAAGTTATTCGAACTGTAACTTCTGTTCTCAGATCGAAAATTATCAAACTTCTCCAAAATTTATCTTTCAAAATTAATATGTAAGCCCTGCAATTCACCCAAAGTTTCCTTAATTACCAATCTTAAAGGACCTACTTGAAATTGCTCCAAATTTTCTTCTAAATTCTCATCTGTTATTAATACCAAATTGGAAGAAAACCTTGTCTGATCCTGTGTGTATTTGATAAAAGAACTACGAGACGATATAACAAAAAGACCAAACACCTCCTCAGAATTGTATCTAAAGGTCAAGTTAATAAATAAATATGAAATAAAGTAGCTAAGAAGAGAATATAAACATTCGTAAATAATATAAGCTTATAAATATTAAGAATTTTTAAAATCAAACAGCTATGCATAAATTAGAAGAAAAGTCACAATTTAATTGTATTCGATATGATTACTTATAAGTATGTGTAGATATATTCATCTCGGTGGAAGAAAAAAAAATTTATTTTATTATCTTTGTGGATGCTTTTACGAAATCGAGACTTAAAAATAAAAAAGATCTCTTAATCAGGAGCAAAATCGATAGAACGTCATTTAAAAAATAATTTTATTGAAACATATGGATTCAAACGCAATGCAATTTATGATTGTTTTTGAATATGCACAATTTGGGTATTTGTTTATAATTTTAAAAATATATCATGGAAAGAAAAACTTAAAATTCTTGACATGGATATTTATCTAATTCACAAAGCAGGATTTATTCATCAAGATTTTCATTGCGGAAATATTTTAGTTTTTCAAAGGGAATATATGAAAGAACCAGCTATTTCTGATTTAGGATTAGCAAAAGGTCGTAACGAAACAAATACTGATGGAAATTTATATGGTGTTTTACCTTATGTTGCTCTCCACACACGATAATAATTCAGGTCTTGCTGTTTCAATATGTAATGGTTTGCGTCCTGAATTTTGCCACAATGTTATACAAACTTTGCAAATCGATGTATATATGCAAATCCGTCCAAACGACAGAATTAAGAGTCCCGTTTTCAAATTGGTTCTCTTTTTCGGGATTCGGAAAAATTATCGGCAAAACAGATAAAATAATTCAAAACCTACAAGTGAAATTTTTGAATCTTCAAATCCTATGATCAGGAGCAATTGAATGTATTTATTGAATTTAAAATTATAATAAATTATTAGAATAGACTTCGAAGTATATAGTACCCGCAGCAAAATTACTGTATTATTACTTATTCTAAAAAAGTAATTATTGTATTAAAATCTGGAGTAATCTTCAAAATCTTAAAAGATTGTTTTACGTTACTCAAAAAATTTTTGAGTTTTGTTAAATCCCTTAGTTAAAGATTCTTTGTCATAAAGTTTTCATCATGACAAATAATACAAATAACGCAGAAGGTACTAAATTTAGCATTGAAGGAAAAGGCTTGAAATTAGAAACTGCGGAAGATGTCCAAGATTTTGTGAATTCAATATTGGAAATGGATAGTTTGGAGGAAGTTGTGCTGAGCGGAAACACTTTTGGAGTTGAAGCTACTCAAGCAATAGCCGAAGCTTTAAAAAAGAAAAGTACCATTAAGGCAAGTACTTAAAAATAAGTATAATACTGGACGAGCATTTTTTCTCCAGCATTACTAACGCGTTCCTGATTTGACTTCAGGTAGTTGACGCGTCTGATATATTTACGGGTAGACTTAGAGAAGAAATTCCTCATGCAGTGAAAGCTCTTTGTGACGCGCTTGAGGATAAAGAAAAGCTTTTAGAACTTAATTTCAGCAATAACGCGTTTGGTCCTGCTGGCGCAGAACCGATGGTTAATTTTTTAACTAATAATCGTTGGCTTAAAATTCTAAAACTTAATAATGTTGGTCTTGGGCCTGAGGGTGGTACATTAATTGGTAAAGCTTTAATTGCTGCGGCTAGAAAAAATTCCGCGGACGGTAAAAAGTCATCATTGACAACTATTATTGCTGGTCGTAATCGATTAGAGGATGGATCCAGCCATGCTCTTGCTGATGCTTTTGCTGCTCATGGCACCTTGACAGAAATTCGTATCCCTCAAAATGGTATTAGATCTGAGGGTATCTTCGCTCTTTCTAAAGGATTGGCTGCTTGCAAAGATCTAGAGATTCTCGATCTACAAGACAATACTTTTACAAAAATTGGGTCTAAAGCCTTTACTGAGGCGCTTGTTAATTGGCCAAAATTGAAGTTCCTTAATATAGGAGATTGCTATTTATCAAAAAAGGGTGGTGTAATTATAGCTGAAGCCCTTTTAAAAGGTCATAACAAAAATCTCGAAACTCTCGATCTTCAATATAACGAAATCGGTAGTAAAGGCATTAGTATTTTGGCTTCTGCGATATCTTTACATCTAAAAAATTTGAGTTCGTTAGAATTAATTGGAAATAATGTCAATTCCGAAGATACTTCAATCAAAAAGGTAATTTCTGCTTTAAAAGAACACGGAAATGCCAATGCCTTAGGAGAATTAGACGAAGAAGAGGAAGAGGAGGAAGATGAGGAAGAGGAGGAAGAAGAGGAAGAGGAGGAAGAGGAGGAAGAAAAAGAAGAGGAGGAAAAGAAAGAAGAGGAGGAAGAGAAAGAAGAAGAGGAGGATAAACCTGAAGACGTTGAAGACTTAATCGAACCATTAAGTTCAGTAAAACTTTCTATTGAAGAAAAGGAAATAGAAGATAAAACTTCACAAGAAAATGAATTAGAGAGCTTACCAGAAGATAAGCCCAAGGATTCTGCTAGCATTTCTGTAAATCCTCAACCTCAAATAGATAATGTAATTCAAGATAAAGAAGTTTATGAAACTATAAAAGAAGAGGGTAGTCGCGAAATTAATGAAAATCCGCCAGAAGTTAAACATCAAG
Organism: Diversispora eburnea; assembly: GCA_910592015.1. Lineage (NCBI taxonomy): Eukaryota > Fungi > Glomeromycota > Glomeromycetes > Diversisporales > Diversisporaceae > Diversispora > Diversispora eburnea. The sequence goes on along the minus strand of CAJVPK010000181.1, from coordinate 47,505 downwards.
AAATTATTCGAGAAGTTTCTGAAGTTCAACCAGCAAATGAACAAGTTGAAGCAATTTCAGAACGCATGTCGAAGGTTCAAATTCATGGAATATTTTATTTTTTTTTTTTAATTTGGAATCAAAAATATATATATTTATTTATTTATTTATTTATTTTTATAGTGTAATTTTCTTTAGATATGAAGTTTCTCGGTTAAAGCTGAACGTCATTCTTGGTGCCATTTATTCTATCTTATATTTTGTATCATACCAATTTTTTCCTTTTTTCCTTTTTTACAGCCTTTCAGCACTTCAAGAATGATATTTTCCTTGTATATTTATCAATTTTGCTTTCAATTTTATAATTTTATTTAAAATTTTATTGCCAGTGACGGTTTTAATGCTGGGATTGACATTAGTTTTTTTTATAAATAAAACTTTGAAATCAAATGTAAACAAGAATATATTGGGAAATTAATACAAGAAAATCAAAAATTTGAATCACAAGAGTATCAATATTATAATAATACTCGGATCAGATTTCATAACTAGAAGAGATTCTCTATGTATCTATTATGGTGTTGATGGTACACGGAACAGTTGATAATGACTATTTAATATCAGATTCTCATTGGAGTAGGGATAGAATAATGTAAAGGCGAAAAGTGGCAACGGGTCCTAAGAAGCAATTATAATGATTAGACTAATATCATAATATTAGTGTCTTTTAAAAAGGTTCTGAGTCATTTTGAACAAAATTAATTAACAATTTTAATAATTGAAGTGGAAAAAATAGTGGTATAAATTGTTGAATTAATAATTGTCAGCACACCAAATTTGGTACATTTTTTCACTCAGAGTAGGACCAATCCGTTTTCGACGGATGGCGCTTTCACATGCGGCCATAATCATTTTCTTTTTATCATCCTCGTTAGATATAGAATTAAATTCTTGAACCAATTTAAGTGGTGTTGGATATTTTTTAATTATTTCAGCAGCTTTGTCTGCACTGATCCCTTTGATAGTCATTATCATCTTAATAAAGGTGTCTTTTAATGTCAAATTTCTACTTTTGCTGTTGAGATCACAATATGATGAATATGTCACATGATAATTCCGATCTGGATACATCAAAGTTAAATTTTGTTTCATTTCCAGGAATGTGTTACGATATATAGCATTATCGGGAATTGCGTACAAAGTCTTATTCTACAGAATATAAAAAAAAATAATAATTATAAATAATTTTTTTTTTAATTCTGAAAAATGCTTGAATAAATATTGCAAACCTCATAAATATTTTTCAACATTTTAGTCATTCTAACCAAATAATCAATGCTTTGATCAATGTTTGCGGTTCGTTTTAGGAAATATCCATTTAACATTTGAATTGATGACATGGCAGTTTTGACGGCATCCATTCCAAATTCAACTGCTTTTTCAAGATTATAATCTTCTATTAAATAAATAATTTGTCCTGCACCCGATTTTGATAAACGAAACTAAATGAAAAATAGTGGTTATTACATTTATTGTTGAAGTCGATTTCACAAAAAATAAATTTATATAGTTATATACCCTTTGTTCTCTAAATCGACCATCTTTAATGCTTCCAATTAAGTCATCCATTCTTTTTCTTTCCACAATATAATCCAATACAATATCTTCATGGTGTATGAAAGAACCATTTTTCCGTGCAACCCAAATAACGTCGCCAAGTTCCAAATTCCTGACGGATATCTTGACGCCTCTCTGTTGTAAGGTTTCTTGAATATAATCACGATCCTTCTTTAACTTTACTTCGCGCGTATCTAGAACTAAGATTACCTCAAATATATCAGGTGTCCAAATAATAGGATCAAAAGTAGACATCTGTATATTCGAAGCGGAAATAATTGTATGTTCATTTCGATCGTCGATATCTTTGAAAGATGACGAACATTCTAGCAATGAACTTGAATTATTAATTCCAATTTGTTTCTCAATTGAATTAATTGAATTGTTCTCCAAATTTAAAATTTCTGAGTTTATGGTCTTTTCATTTATTATATTCTGCATTGAAGATTGATTTAAATGAACGCCAGCGAATAAATTTCGACCTTGTACACTTGCAGTTAGTACCATCTGTCGAGCAACTGTTAATCCAGCTTCTGTCAAAGAAAAACGTATAGGAGAGCTACTCTTATAGACCAAATCCTTCTCAAGTAAAGTTTTCATACTATTCCATGCCGTATAAAAATGTTGTTTTCCGTTTGGCATATCAAAAGAATAATCACAATATTGTTGAGCTTCTTTAATGAGATCTGTTTTTATCATAGAGCTTATTGAATTAACTTCGGACGACTTGTAAAGTGCTAGCAAAATCGCGTAGGCACCTGATCTGAATTTTGGTATATAGATTTTCGGTGTGGAAGTTTTTTGATTTTTGCGCTTTGCCCCGTTTAACATAATTTCTTCATTGTAATCATTACTTTCTTGTTGGTTTCTTTTTCTTACATTTCTTTCTGATTTTATTGATTCATCTAAGAATAATCCGTCGAGATTAATTATAGAACATTCATAGATTGAGATAATAACTAAGAGTTCTCTGCCTTAGTCAATTTACCAAGACGTTGAGGCATTGGTTGACCTATTTCTTCGCAATGTTTTTGTAACCTTATCTCCAACTTTTGACAAATTCCGGGACCAATTCCATTTAAAATAGCTGCTTCGGATGGATGCGAAAATGGCAAAGGATATTTGGACATTGATTCATACGCCTAATACAAAATTTATAAAGCATAATCAGAAAATTATTGAGAAAATATAGAAAATAGGGATAATAATTGACCTTTTTATATGTGTAATAAATTTTATTGTTAGTTGCTCTTTCGGATTCCATCCATTCTCCTAACCATTTTAAAAATAACGGATTTCCGCATGTAGCAGTTTCCTTAATTTTTTTAGGTGGCATATCTGAAATTCGTGACGCGATTGATAAACGGATTTTCTTATATCAAATTTTTTTGTACATCGTAAAAAATTTTGTATACATTTCTAAATACAGAAATAAAAATTCTAACCGTATTAAGCTGAATAAGCTGAATTTAATAATTTGAAACTTGTATCATCAAAGAATGGTTCTGTTTATGAAGAGGCAAAAAATAGTGTTTTATCTAAATTTAATGATTGGCTAAAATCGAGTCATGTAATTCTTACATAAACCAATCACCATAAAAATTTCATCCCACGTGCCTAAATGCATCGGTTAGGGTTAGGGTTTATCCGGGGTAGAATATTTATCACACCGTGTCACGCCGTTCAAATATTGATTTTTATTAGGGACTTGATTTTTTTTACAAAATATTAAAATATTTGTCACTTAGCATTTTTTACATGAACTTGACAAACTTGACATGTGATGTATTTCACCTGTTAAATTATGAACCAATAAAATTCTAAAATTCACGGGGTCTCCATTGAAGATCTCACAAGTAAAGTACGCCTTCTTTCCATTTTGAGGTGTTTTTCTCAAAAAAAAGATCAATCTTGATGAGGCACGACAGATCATCACTATTTAATAAATATTAATATTACACATATGGGTCAATGTATACGTGATTTATATATTTTTTTTTTTGAGAAACAAACCTTTCGTAGGGGTGTTTAAAAAATGTCGTCTTCATTTCTTCCCGCTGGAAGAAATGTACAAATAAAATTTAATCCAGACAATCGCAATTCTGATGTCCTCATTAACTCACTATCAGATAAAGCTGTTTCTAAAACTACACCACCAGCCATAATCCCTTCAACAACTGAATCACATGCCTCACATTCATTCAAATTTACTGGCAGTCATGCTTTTGCTCATAAAAGTCAGAAGTTACTGTCGCTTTTAAGAGATACAAAGTCCATTTTGGGGAGCTACCGCGAGGTAAATAAAGAAAAATGGCACATTCAGTATCCATTTATTCGATTTAAAGCTCAATCTTCAACTGAACGAATTTTTCCGAAAGACGATAATAACTTGAGATCTATCAGTGAACGGATAACAATGAAAGCTGAGCCACTTAATAAATTCCGTGAACAAATTCGAGCGAAATTGCATGCTCCTGAACCCGATATGTCTTCGTCACAGGAATCTATTAATAAACTTAATGTTCTAAATTTGGACCTGAAAAAAGGTGATAGATCGTCTGCGGAAAATGTAGTAGAAAAATTGGATAAAAGTTCTGTTGCTACTTTATTAGATGAAAGAATAATTCAAAGTATTAAGAGGATCGAAAATCTCTCTTCACGAGTTGCCGATACAAGCTCTAAAGTTTTAGTCGCTGGTGATGTCAATGCAGGAAAGAGCACATTTGTTAACGCTCTTCTTCGCCGTGAAATTATGCCGGTAGATCAACAACCTTGTACAACAATTTTCTGTGAAGTTTTAAATGTACAAGAAAATTCGAACAAAGAAGAAATTCATGCAATTAAGAATATCGAGGCATATAATCGTGAAGATAAGAATACCTATACAAAAATTGATTTTGTGAATTTATTTGATACAATTAGTGGTGGTACTGAGGAATATACCCAACTCAAAGTAAGTTAATTTATTATATTATTACGTATAATTGTATTTTGTAAAAATAATGAATGTGTAACAAATATAAAAAATATGTAATTAGGTTTATTGTAAAGACAAACGAAAGGCTCAACAGAGTCTTTTGCATAACGGAGTTGTTGATATTGCGTTAATTGACTGTCCAGGGTTGAATCGTGATACTCTCAAGACTACTGCTTTGTTTGCTCGACAGGAAGAAATTGATGTTATTGTCTTTGTAGTTAGCGCTGAGAATCATTTTACTTTATCTGCAAAAGAATTTTTGTCAAATGCATCTAATGAAAAAGCCTATTTGTTCATTGTTGTAAACCGCTTTGACAACATCCGAGATAAAAACAAATGCAAACGTAATATCTTGGAACAAATAAAAGAAGTTTCGCCACGAACTCACGAACATTCTGAAGATCTTGTGCATTTTGTAACTTCGACAGCCATTCCGATTGAAACTGATAATGATGAATCTATTTCGGAATCTCCTGCCTCTCCACACACCTCTGATAGACAAAGAATAGAAGACTTTCAAAGCCTTGAAGAATCATTGAGAAATTTCATTCTTAAAAAGCGATCCAAGTCTAAATTGGCCCCCGCTCAGTATTATCTTGAGAATCTTGTCAGTGATATTGGAGTTTTGGCCGAATTTAATAGAAGTATCGCATCAATTGAAGCGAAAACTGCCTTGAAGGAACTTCAAGATGGCGAAAGATCCTTTGAACAGTTATGCAATGATGAAAAGTATATCGGTGCAAAAGCAGAAAAGTATGTCGAAGAGACATGCGATCTTATTGTTCGTTTCACTAAACAGCGATTGGAACACGCAATTTCCGAAATTGATAAATCGGTTATCAACATTGAATATCCTGGTTTAGTATATGCGTGGGCTTTTGCTAATGATGTTCGTGATATTATGTTAGATGAAATCTCGAAAGAGGTTCGATTATCTGAAGAATTTGCAAAGAAAGAAACAGCTCTTTGTATTAGTAAAATTCAATCTTCGGGAGAAAATTTGGAAGGAAATCAACGTCAAATTAAACTTGATAAAATGTATAAACGTGATCATAATATTATTAGCAATGCCATTACTGTCTCATTGTCCGATTTCGTTGACCTTAATTTTGATAAAAACGTGAATGATGGTTTGAGTATTATCGGTTTCTCAGGATGTACTTTAATTGCAGTTGCTACCAGATTGGACGCCTTTTCTAGTTTATGGAAAATTACCAATTTTATTGGTTTCAATAACTTGCGTAAAATCGCCCTTCCAATGATTTTAATTGCCGGTAAGTACTATGATTTATTGTCGTTCTCTTTTATGAGTACTTTTTTTTTTTTAATAATTTTTGATTGATTTTAGGAGGCATTTCCGTTGCATATGTCATACGTGATTTGAAAAGAAGTTTAACCCGTAACTTGGCTCGAAAAATCCAACAACAATTGGCACAATCTCAATACGTCGATATCGAGACTAATCGTATTGTTAGACAAGGACGTAAGAAGTTGCGTTTGGCTACAGATGACTTGCGCACGAGATTCCGACATGCCGTCGAGGAAGAAGAGAAAAAACGTATTGTCACCAAATCTATTCTCGCAAAGTCAGAAGAAGCAGCCAGATTTTTTGAAGAAATCTTTAGTAAAGTAGAATCAATGGCTGATACCTTAGAAACTCTCGGTCATGAATGGGAGGATATGGATGATTAATATTCTATTTTATCTTGATGATATTTTCATTATGAACTTTGATCCTGTCTATTTATGATAGCGATTTCATTTGATTGACGTTATTTTTACATTAACATAATTTTTATCAAGTGTAATTAACAAAAAAGTAGCATAAATAATAAATATCTTTTTTACCAAAAACTTGTATACATTCACTATACAAATTTTTAACAATAATTCACGTTTATTTTCAACACATTTATACATTTTAAATTCAAATATTTAAAAAAAGAAAAGGATGCATTAAATTGCTGTTTATATTTATTAAACAATTTTTCATTCCTTTGAAATTGTTATAACTGTATATATAAGAATTTCTTTATCAAGAGTAAATCTTTGTAATCTCATATTTAATCAATGTCAAAATATTATGCCGTTACGATTTCACGATACAATGGAGATATATCAGAAAATGCAAAATTTGTGAATAATTAATAATACAAGTTTGTTTTAAACATAAAAAATACAAAAAAATATCTAATAGTAATTATTCATAAGGTATATAATAAGAAGGAATATTAAACTAATTTTTGTGTATTAAAGACAAAATCTTCACGCAAAAAAGGTCAATTTTTAACGGACCCTATACTTTTGCTGGGGTGGATAATAAGAAACTCTATTATTACTTGAGAGGGGTTCGGAACTAATTCGATTGCTAATATTATTAGTCATATAATAACTTTGCCTATTATTTGTGGCATATAACGAATCTCTTGACCGTGAATAACGTAAAGTCGGAGAAGGGACTTGTGGTGAATGTGATCGACTACCAAAAGATGATAAGCTGCTATTTTCCCTATGTTTCATTAAACCACTTGAACTGTCACTTTTACTTTGCGAATTGTTACTATTTGATGAACTTGAGTCATTCATTAAACTCAAATGACGAAAATCCTCTGATAATGCCGTTAATGTATCTCGTGCCCAATATCCCGAATCTTGTCTTGGACTAGGTGAAACGCGGCCAATTTGCGTGAATTGTGGTGATAATTGTTCTGGCATGTTTTTATTTCCTTTAGGTACAAACTCGCTGTTTGCCCTCTTTCTTTGTTGAAATTGTGGTTTCGATATATCTATTTTAATTAAATTAATTAAATTAGGAATTATTTTATACGCAATTTGGTTTAATGATCATTTTTCTACAAAACTTACAAAAGTCTTCGGTGGATGAATGTGGTCGACGATTTTCTGATATTGGAATAGGTTCTGGTGTAGGCGATAATCGATAGCCAAATCCCATTGGATTAAGCGGGCTAGAGGTGGTTGGGTTATATGCAGATGGAGGTCGACGGTTTCGTTTATTGGTTTCTGGTTCTGGATTTGAGACTAACAATAAAAAATGAAAATAAATAAAAAAAGTACATGTAATTATAGATTTTTTTTTTCAAAGTCTCAAGTACCTGTGTCAAGCCAAGCTTCGACTCTTTTACCATTTTTCTTTACAACTTTATTAGGTGGAGCAACTTTAATCTTTGGTGTAACCTTGAGAGCTAGAGGTGTATCATCTTCGGATTCTGATTCTGATTCATCCGAATCTTCGTCCTCATCCATAGATTCTTCAGTATCATCCGAATCTTCTTCTTCGACTTTTTCAAGTTTACTTTTCGATAATGATTTATTTTTTTTTTCCGTTGAACTATCGGATGATTCCGAATCATTATCTACACCTATTTTATTTTTAGACTTTAATAGTACATTTTTTTTTGATTTTTCAGATTTAGCTTTTGAAAGAACTTCAGATTGTTTTTTATGAATTTCTGACTCAGAACTACTATCCTCTTCAGAATCTTGAGGAGTAAAAGTTTTTTTTGATTTAGTTGGGCGTGAAGAAGGATTATAAGATGAGGTTGGACGTGAAGAAGGATTGAGAGATGAGGTTGGACGTGAAGATGGATTAAGAGATGAGGTTGGACGTGAAGATGGATTAAGAGATGAGGTTGGACGTGAAGATGGATTGTGAGATGAACTTGGTCGAGAATTAGAATTATTTATGGGTAAATTGCTTAATCTATGAGATTGTTTAGCGGTTGTGGATAAATCTATAGAAATATTCATGAATAATAAGTATCACGTGACGAAAGATTGGACGCATAAAATACATATATTAGAATACATACCGGGGAGAGATTTATGCTGTTGAAGCATTAAAGAAGTTCTATGACTAGAAGCTGGCGAGAATGGTACCATATTGTGAATGCTTTGTCGGGTATCCAACATTGATTTTCTTACATCCAACAATGTAGCGGGTTTTCCAATTAGACTGCAACGCCTATCATCGAAAGCAGTAGAGTTATTAGTTGTAATAGTTGGTGTTGGCTGTAAACCTCTTCCTTGGTTTTGAAGGTCATTTTGTGGCGATTCAAGTTTAGCCAAAATGGGGGGAGTAAGCAAATTTGCCGGACGTGGTATGTAGAAGTGACCAGTAGGTGCTGGAGAATTTCTTGCACGTTGACGTAAAAAAATAGCACTGTTTTCTGGAGGGTCGTTATCTGGATTATTCGGATCTTCTTTGAGGGCTCTTGCAAGCTGAAGCCTTGAAAAAATTCCAGAGTTATCAATATTTACGCTCATTGTTTGAGTTTGAAAAAAATAAAAAAAAATTGAAATTGTTAAAAAGTTTGGTCCGTTCTATTTTGATAATTCGAAATCCTACAATATTTATATATACACTTTGTAAAGAAATGAAGATAATTTTAATAGGATGAAATAAAAAGTTTTTATATATCTTTTTGTGTTAAAATAAAAACATTAATAGTTGTGGGAGGCATAAAAACAAAAAAGAACCAAGCGAAAAATATGAATTTTTACTAGCCGTAGATATAACCATCTATACGGGCTGAGTAGAAAAGGAAATGATGTTTGTATGGGAGAAAGGAATTTATGAATGGAAAAATGTGAAAATTGCAGAAAATAGAAGTTTCGGTGTTGCAATAAAAAATTAAATAATAATAATTATATAAATAATAATAATAATTAAATAAATTAGTAAATATATTAATTTTCTTCTGTAATGTTTTATTAGTGTTCCTAATTAAAGTAAATAATAATTAATCACATGACTGAGAAACAATTACAATGACATTTATTTGTTTATATTTATAAAGGAAAAATCTAATGCTTGTTCTTTTTATCTGGGGTTTTCTATAGTATTTATATCTCTCGCATAAATAGAAAAGGGTTTTTTTGGGAAGAAAATCTAGCTTAAAATGTCATTTTTCAGTCCATATGAATCTATTTTGGCTCTAGCCAATCATTCGCATCATTCTAATTTTTTTTTTGATTTCCTAAATATCTTTTATCTGCGTATATTATTGATCAAAGGAAGCAATAAAAATGAATTTATGCTATGCTATTTTTTTTTTATAAACAGCGTCTCAAATAATACTTGCTTATGGGATTGACAAAATTTAGATTATTTTATGCATGATTAATTAATACAAAGAATTATGTGCATAAGTTCCAACAATTTTTAATCTACATGTGACTATATTGCTTCGGGTAATTTTTACATAAAGTACATCTTTTACGTTTTAGATAATTTTTTAGAAAAAAAAGAATAAAATTATTTTGCTTACAATTTTTATCAAAAGATTTAATTTTCACAGTTAAAATTCTTGAAACATTTGATTTTATTGAAATAATCCAGACAACAAATGTAATAATACTTTGAAAATCAAAAATCAGATATCATACAACGTGGCACGCATAAATATCAGTAAACGTAACGTACACCATGTCACGTTATAAAAGTTAAAGGAATTTTTCCACTTTTTATATTATGTTATTTTTTTTTTAACAAAGAATTTCTTTTATTAATGAAACTGAGAAAAACTCTTGTTCGATAAAAAGTCATTATGCCAAATTTTTGTGAGAGGTAATAATTAAGGTAGTATCTTTGTTCGAGTTATAGAGACACTTGTTTTAAAGAACAAGTGTTTAAATATTCGTATGAGTAGTAATTAATAATCTATAAATATAGTGTGTGAATATAAATCATTGTGAATTGGCGTTTTCTATATTAATAAAGCAGTTTATATGACATTGATTTTGTGCTATAGATTTTTTTTTGTGTTATAAATAAGCGAGGTATCAAAATTAGATCGATCACGTGCTAAAAGAATTCATGATTTTTCTTCACGTGTAAGATATCATTCATATTTTCAATATCTCTTGTAAAAATTGTAAAAATTATAAAGGGAGATGGGAGATCTACTTAATTATTCTATTCTCCTATATTTATTGACAAAAGGGTTTATTTTCAAAGCGGATTGATTAATATTTATCATCAAGAAATTTTTTCAAGTGAAGACATTTTGCGATTATTTTTAACTGTAATTATACATAATTGTAAACTATTGCTTAATTGAAAAACAAATATTACGTGACTGATCATCAATTTCAGCCCTGGTTTAGGGTCAATAAAACTTGGTCCATAGTTTATCAGGTGATCATAATATTATGTTCATGTGACAAATGCCGTTGACGCAAAGATTTCGTTTCTGATAGATCTATAGTTATTTTGAGATATCCAATTTTTATGTGACAAAATAGTTATCTTTTTGATGCACCTATAAATAAATTATTAAAGGCCTATCAAAAAAATGACGCGTATCTTGATATATAACCATAAGTCTATCAAAGATGAAACTTTTGCGCCGGTGACGAATATTGTAAAAAAATTCTCTGTTCCAATGATAAATACATTACTCTTGATAAATCCATGCATCTCTTAAATTTATATGGGCAAAAGTATCATTTTGATTTTTTGTTCGAAGTTCACATGATTTATTGTTCTATAAATCATATGACAATGCATATTTAGTTACTCTATCAAAAAATAACCATATATCTATCAAAAACGGCTGAAATTCGAGGATTGGTCACGTGATTTATTTATTGTTATTCGTTGTTAATAAATTTGAAATTAAAATTCTACATCATTGCAGATCACATATCGTTTATTATTTAGAAACTACCCTAAGAACACCTCAAGATTTGTACGTAAATTTTTATAAATGGACAAATTTCAAGGGTACTCTATAGATATTTAGGGTTAGGGTAGGATATTTAATATCCCGCTTCACACCAAATATCCTGGGGGACTGAATTTTTTACCTATAAAAACCTTATTAATCACCCGATATTTCCTTAACAACAAAGAGCACTCCAAGATTTTGTACGTATTGATGACAAAATCGGAAATAATTGTCGATAGTTGCTACATATAAACTTTTTATTTTAATAAGTAAACGTACTAAGTAATCACAAAAATGAGAATTAATTACGTATTATATAAAACGAACAGAATATATCATCGAAATTAAGAGAACAATAACAAAATCGTCGATTGTTACTACATATAAAACTTTTTATATTATAAATGAATGTACTAAGTAACCTAAAAGATAAGTGTATCATATTTAAAGGATCATCAAAATTGAGCGAACAATTGTTATTTTAAAGTTTTTTCGTCCGTTCGAATTTTAACCGCTAGTTTTTCTCTCAATTTTGATTATATAGGTCTGTCTTTTAAATATAATACGCAATTAATTCTTGTATTTAAGATTACTTAGTACTATTTTTGACATTTACTTATTAAAATAAAAAATTTTATATGTAGCGACCATCGACAATTATTTCCGATTTTATATATATTCCGTCGGGTACTATTACTCCATAAAGAAACCCGGGTTATAATAAATAAATTGCTACAAAATTAGAAATCTTAACCCACTCCATAATGAAGTGATACATAGCCCGAGTTTGTTCTAGAACATTATGTTCCATTTAACAATTCTACTTGGGATAGTTTTATCTTCTACGTTATGCTCTGGACAATAAATTTTATAAAAAATCAATTTTTTGCAGTTATAACTAATAGTGATTAAATCTTCATTCGTTATGACATTTCTGCCTAAAAAACTACAAGGTAATTTTTATTCAAATTTACTTAATTGAAAAAAAAATTTAAAATTGTTAACACATTTTTGATATTTACAACCTATTAAGTGATGTCAGAAACTAGAAATTTTACAGATGAGATGATGATAAATTTGCTGAAATGCGATTAGAATTTTTTGGGAACTTGTTCTTATTGTAAAAAATTTAACACAGCCGTTGGTTGGTATCAAACTTGCGACCCGCAAAGAATAAATCAAGGCCTATAAGTGGAGTTAAAGAGTTAGATGATTTTCTTAATGAAATTCAACATAAGATTACTACTTATGAAAGTGTAATTGAATGGATTCCCTTTGAAAGATTAGAAAATTTAAAAGAAATTGGAAAAGGAGGTTTCAGTACAGCATATTCAGCAACATGAATTGATGGAATAAGAACTATCTCAGCTGACTATAATAGTAAAAATTTTGTTCAAAATTTTAAATAATGCAAAAAACCCAAATGATTTTCTTCATTTATGTAAATAAATACTATTTATTTCCTGCGAAGCGGGGGAATAAATGCGTTATTCTCCCATTTTACTAATTGTACGGCTGGAAGCTATTTCCGCGCTGAGTTTAAGTTATTGCCAAAATAACACGTTAACCAACAATTAGTAAAACGGGGAATAATGATCAGTTTTCTTATTATTTATCTTTAAATTTCATGTTAATAGTTCAAAACCTATTGTAATTGTCAAGTAAAAACAGACAAATTACAACATCATTTAAGAATAATCAGAAATATAATTACCATGTAATTTTTGAATATTCAGAGTTTGGCGATCTTGAAATTATCTAGCTAAAAAATTAATAATTTGGAAAGACAAGCTTAAATTTCTTATAGATATTATTTACGATTTATCTAATAACCATTTGACAGGATTTACTTATCAATCTCTTCATAGTGGTAACATTTTAATAGTCCTAAGAGATAAAAGCATACAACCAGTTATTTCAAATTATTCATGTGATAAATTCTAGTAGAGCAGCTGACATATATAGTTTTGGTATAATAATGACAGAAATCTCTGACGGAAAACATCCTCAACTTGAGAGACCTTTATGTGCAAAGAGAACTCCTCAATTTATAGATATTGATCCATTAAAGCGACCATTAACTGATGATTTAAGATCAACTTTTGCTTATTGGTATAATATTTATTTCAAAAGTTAGAAGATTTAATAGCAGAAGAGTTAAAAATTAAAAAATGAATTTGATGAAGCGGATAAGATATCTGCAAATCCTTGATTTCCTTAAGCATTATTAATTCTTTAGATTTTCATTCATGAATTGACTTTGGGATTTCTTTTTACATTTTGTTAAATAAATTTTCTTCACTATAATATTTATTTTAAAGATAAGTTTTTTTTTTAAGCTGAAAATTTATTAAACTATCGTTTTTCATTTTATAATTAGTCTTGTAATTATTATTCTTATAAAACAAAATTTAAAATCATTTATTATAATATAATTATAGAATCAATATAATAAATATAATAAATATTTACATTATGATGATTTATGTGTATTTATACAATAATTGCCTTAAATTATTTTCTGAATAGATTGATTCTCCAATATAATCATTAAATGAAGAGCATAATGGTGGTATATTACTAGTATACAAAGATGAAGAATGTAATGATATTCCTGAAGTTGTTGATGTTGTTGATGACACGGAAAAATTAGATGCTGAAGAATCACTTCTTTTCCTATTCGTTACTTCATGTGGATCAAAAAGTTCTTCCATTATTGAAAAATTTTGATAATATATTGGTAAAGGTACCTTTACGGGGGTTGATATTTGAGGACTATAAATTTCTTCATCACAAGATGAATGTGAATTGCTTTTATATTTTTGAGAAGATGAAGTACAATTTAATAATGTTCTAGATTTTATGTCATCATAAATTGGTGAGATATCATCATCATTATGAAGACCAACTTCTTGTGGATTTTGAAATAATGAAGTTTTAAATGATTTTGATTTTGGAAGACCGATATTATCATTAGAATTACTAACTGATTTTCCACGTGATAAAAATGAAGGGCCAACAATCATAGGAGAAGCGCATCCTTCAGTGGGAGGATGATAATTTATAGTAGATTCTGGGGGAAGTAATTCAGATACTTTAGATACTTTTAATTTTAGTGATGGTTTCTTGCTATGTAAAGATGTTTTTATGTTCTGTTGTTCCGGGGTAATAACATTTTGTAGAGAACCAAAAAGTGAAGAACTCATTTTAAAGATAATATACAAAGATGATTAAATATCTTTATATGTTGTTTTTTTTTTAATATTTGTTTTGGATCTTGTTAATATGTTTATTATGAAATATTTATTTATATCAAATTAAGAAATGAGAATTTCTCACATTTATATACTTTCAATATTTTAAATTATTTGGAAAACTATTTGATACAAACAAATCATACACTTATTTGGTTTATAGAAGTATAACAAACTGCATCGATTGTATATGTTCTGCCGTACATTTATGCAGAAAAGAATAAAGAATTTTCACAAGTTTTTTTCCCCCCGTTTTATTAATTGACTATTTTCATTTTTTTTTTTTTCGATAATTTTGATAATGATAATTAATATATGTATTTTTTTTTTGTTCTTCGAAAGTGAAAAATTATTATGTAAATATTTGTGTAATGAATTCCAAACATTTTCATTTATTTATTTCTAAAAATAAATCTTTGATCTCTTGATTTAACCAATTCTGTGTTCACTTTGTGGACGCTATCTAAAATAATGACTCATTATACTAATAGCCTATAATATTATATTACCAAATAAAGGTTCATTATTTTATTGAATGAAAAATTTTATTCGAATTTAACCTTTTCCGGTTAAAGTTATTGTCCCCTGTAGCATAAATAACACTTTGCATACAACCAAAAAAATTTTTTGAAGTCATTGATCGCCACCGATGTAAATAAAAAAAAAGTCAATTCAGTAATGTCGATTAATTTACCTAATTTACAAATAATTAAATCAATTGTTCAGTTACTGACAATTACAATAGGTTTTGAACTATTAACATGAGATTAAAGTTAAATAATAAGAAAACTGATATATTAATTTCATTATCTCATGATTGGGTTTTTTTTGCGTTATTTAAAATTTTGAGAGTTACAGTACAATTTGATACTCTTTTTACTGCAAAATTTTTACTATTATAGTCAGCTGAGATAGTTCTTATTTCATCAATCCATGTTGCTAAATGTACTGTATTGAAACCTCCTTTTCCAATTTCTTTTAAATTTTCTAATCTTTCAAAGGGAATCCATTCAATTACACTTTCATAAGTAGTAATCTTATGTTGAATTTCATTAAGAAAATCATCTAACTCTTTAACTCCACTCATAGGACCTTGGTTTACTCTTCGCGTAGTCGCAAGTTTGACACCAACCAACGGCTGTGTTAAATTTTTTACAATAAGAACAAGTTCCAAAAAATTTTAATCTTATTTCAGCAAATTCTGTAGATTTTCTGCGAACATTTTTGTAGGTTAGTCAAAAAATTCTCTTGAAATTTTGATATCAAATAAAAGTTTCAAAAGTGTTTATGTAAAGTTTATTTTCGTGTTACAATAAAACAATTATTTTTAATTTGGAAATATTTTTATTATACGTTGATTTGGAAATATTTTTATTACATAATTCTTAACCCCAGTTAAAGATTAGTTTTTTTATTTTTATTATACGTTAATTTATCTTGTTAAGTACAATTTATTTAATTTATTTTGTGAGCCTCTTGATCTTTTACCGCTAATTTTCCCAAATCCCAAAGAAAAAGAGAATATCAATCTGGAGCCTTTTAAACCAGGATTTTCTCAAGTTTTATATAGCATTGTGGCGCAACCATATTGCAAATCGTTTTCCGCCATTATACCAAAACTAACACGTCAGTTGCCTTAGTATATAGTTAAACACGTAGGCAATATAAAATACCATATAATTTTTCTTTAGAATTTGTTTCATTAATATTTCTAGATGAATTAAAATTGGAGATAGCTGATTCCATAATGCAGAAATAACATCATTTATAAGTGCATGAGTATATTCTTTATTATTATCCAACGCCAAAGCCTTTTATTTAAAAAGAAGAATCAAATTAAAAGATATTTTCTTTATCTTATTTTCTTTATCTCATTTTTCTAATAAAACAATCAAAGTTGTAAAAAACAAATTTAATGAAATCTTATTCCAATTAAATTTATTGATAATAATATGCATTAAAATAAATGAGTAGACTTATTATAAGTCATAAATTGAAAAACTATAATACTATCTACACATAATTGTATTATTCCACAAAGAATAAATTGAAGTGGTGCTTTTGTGTATGTATAATAAAAAGTTTTGAATGCATCACCAATAAACCAAGTAATAAGAACTATTGAACTTTTTTTTTTTTTTTAGCAAATTATTGCATTATAAATTATTATATTAGAAAATAAATAAAATACAAGTAATTATTAATATTAATAATTTAAGTTATTATAAATATAAATAATTGCACATACCTAAATCCTACAACAGATCTATTCTGATAATTCTGCCATGCTTGTGGCATAGGAACTGTACATTCAATGCCAAGTGCCTTTTTTTTTTTTTATTTTATTTTATTTTTATTTTAAATGGAAATCATTGTGAGTATATAATATCTATTTGTGAGTGTAGAATGTAAATAAATAAATAGAATAATAAACAGAATATAAGTATTTACCAAATAACCTAAAATTTCAATATACCAATTTTGATTTCCAAAAAAAAAAAAGGAACCACTTGATAATACAATCACAGAAGCCAAACAAATCATATACGGAGTAAATGTATGCCAATTCCAAAACCAACGTTTTCGATTATGAATTGAAGAAGAAGGAAATCGATATTTGATGCATTCGTGAAGAAGCCATGTTTGAGCAATTATCATCATTATACTTTGATAAAGAAGAATAATATCGAATCTTTTTCCTATCCTAAATTATTATTATTATTATTATTGTTGTTGTTACGAATATTTCAGTCAATTATCCATTAAAATAAAAAATATTAAAAATATTTGGAAACTGATAATTACCAAAAGAACACACGAATGATACTAAATTCCATGAAAATATATATGTAATTTAAGTGAAATATAGAAAGATATAGAAATAATTAAATTTATTAGATAATAACCTGCTAACTAATAAAATTCCAGAAGTATCCGAAGAAAATCCAGCACTTGATTTCGTCTTTCGAAATTTTATTATTTGATCAAAATAGCCAAGCACAGGTCCAATAACCATTGAAATACCAAGAAGTTGATCCGGAAGATTATTCATTATTATTATTATTATTATTATTATTATTAGATTATTAGAATTATTAGAAGAAATATAGAAAAGAAAAAAATTAAATCAAGTTATTAATGTAATAAGTCATTCATGTAGTGTGTAGATCATTAATGAATTCAAACGTATCGAGTAATCATTGGATATCATCAATTGTTTCTGATCAAAAAATATCGGATATTAAAAATTAAAAAATTTTAAATTTTATGATCAAAAAGTTTATTGATGCATGCCTGATGATTTCAAAGAGGATTAATCAGTATAAATTACTTTCCGAATATATAATATGATATGTATCTTCTTTTGTAAAGTTGGAAATTTTATAGCTTAACAAAGTTAAATTAAATGTGGTTAAAATATATAATAAAGTAATTCAGATCGGATGATGTAATATAAAGTATTTTATTTCTCATCTCCTTAAAAATAAACTTTATCTGTAACAATGACATCCATAAATTCCGAATATTTATTACAAGAATTATCTACAGATTTACACACGCATTTGAAGTCAAGTAATGATTATGATGTTCTTATTCAAGTTGGTCAAGGTCTTCGTTTAAGAAATTTTAAAGTTCACTCAGTTATTCTAAGAGCGAGATCCCTTTATTTTCGTAATATTTTAATAAAAAATAATAATGAATATAACATTAATAATAAAATTAAAATTAATAATAACAATAACAATAACAATAATAATGATGATGATATCAATAAGGAAATCGGAAAAAAGAAAATTGAGAATGAAGAAAATAATTTTGAATTCATTATTGAAAAGCCGAATGGGAATGTTAAAGTTTTTGAAATAATTATCAAGTAATTATAATGTCTTTCTTGATTAATATTAATTTTATTTATAGTTAAACATTCTATTATTTAATTATGAAAATAATTTTTTATAATAAAAAAGATATATATATACAGGAAGTATTCAATTAAGTCAATATTTTGCATCAGATATTCTTGACTTAATTGTTACTGCCAACGAATTTTGTCTTCCAACTTTAATTTCATGCGTTCAAGATCATTTAATAAAAAATGAATCCACTTGGTTACATCAGAATCTTGTCAAAACTCTTCATATCGTATATCAACCTGATAAAAATAAAAATGATAATAATAACAATAATGATTATTTTCTTAATTCTCAAAATTCATTATTTCCATCATTTTCTCAAAATCCTTTTCAAAAACTTTGGGATTACATTTTAAAAATCATTTGTAATTCTCCTACAATTCTTTTCGAATCAAATGACTTTGTGAATTTAAAAGAATCAGTATTAATTTATTTATTAAAATTAAATAATTTAGAAATAGAAGAAATTAAAATTTGGGAATATATGATTAAATGGGGAATTGTAAATACTAGAAAAAAAAAAGATAATTCATATATTCCAAATTCTCCCCAATCTTCTAATTCTCTCGAATCTCCTCCTTTTCTTAATTCACAACATTCTTTCAATTCCAATTCAAATAATTCAAAAAATTCAATTCATTCATTTACTTCATTTATTGAAAAGGATATCAAACAATATACAAATCAAGATTTCTCTGATCTAAAAAATACTCTTGAAAAATGTATTCCATTAATTCGTTTTTATCAAATTTCTGCTAAAGATTTTTACAAAAAAATTCGATCTCCCTTTAAAAAAATCTTATCCGAAGATCTTAATGAAAACATTTTACAATATCACATGGATCCGGAAAGTATTGGTACCAATTTAATGTTACCAAGAGGAATTCATTGTGAATATATTGATTCAATAATAATTAATGGATGTCATACAACTATTCTGACGAATTGGATTGACGGGAGAGACAAAAAAAATGAAAAGAATTGTATTGATAAGAATTATAATAATTATGATTTTAAAAGAATGAATCCTTATAAATTTAATCTCTTGTTAAGAGGAAGTAAAGATGGATTTTCTGTAAAAAATTTTCATAAATATTGTGATGGTAAATCTAATTTATTGATAGTTGTTAAAATTCAAGATTCTGAACAAATAGTTGGAGGATTTAATCCATTACAATGGGAATCTTTCATTGAATTAAAGAAGAATAACAATAACAAAGGAAAAGGAAATTATTATAAAGTTGATTGTTATGATGATGATTGTAACGATGATGTCAATGATGTTGATGATGTCGATGATGTTGTCGATAATGACTATGATAACAATGATGAGATTGAGCAATCTTCAATTAACGAAGGTTCTCCTTTACAATTATTTTCTTCACCTTCATCAATTTCGTTATGTTCTCAAACTTCAAGCATAAATCAATTAAATGAACCAAATCAAATAAATCAATTAAAAAATCAATTAAACCAATTAGAATTTGATTCAAATTTTCAAACAACTACTACTTTTATTAATAACAACAATGATAATAATTGTTATTATAAAAATATTCTCAACATTCAAAATTTTAGAGAAACATCCGATAGTTTCTTATTCACATTTAATTTCACCTCATCTCCTTTAAATTCCTCTAAATTAAGTAGAATTGAACCTTGTTATGTAAATAGAGCTATTTATCTATCAAATTATAATGGTCCTTGTTTTGGTGAAAGTGATTTACATATGTTAAATGATGAAAGAAGTTGGAAATGCGAAATTGGTTCTTATAAAGAAAGTATTTTTAACGATAGTGAATTTTTGGCTGAAGATTATGAAGTTTTTCAAGTAGTTTGTAAAGAATATGAAAATAATTTATAAAATTTTATCTTTTCTCTTTATATATATATTTATATTTATGTTTATTAACTTTATATATTTCTGTATTTATGTTTCTTTTATATCTCTTGTCATTAATTACTTGTTCTAAGAAAATAAACATTCACATATTTCATACATCAAAATATATAAAATTTATAAAGCGTACAAGAAATTTCAACAATATTAAACATTAAAAAAAAAACCAAGAGATGAAATTTCTACAAATCTATCAACTTCATTTGTCAATGATTAAGAAATTTTTCGACTTCTCATCCAATCTAAATATTCAAAGAAACGCAACCTAATCTAAAAAAATTTCTTTTCATCAACTTTCCAAACCCAAAATTCTGACATTTCTGACATTTCATTTTGATATATATTTTCTTATAATCTTCATTAATTACTTTACATTTTGCTGAATTAAAATCCAAAGTGAAATTATGACCCACATAAATCAATTTGAAATGAAATTCTTCAAATTCAAGGTTGAAAAAGATTAAGATAAAATAATTTCTGATTATCATCGAATCGATAAACATTATTTTTTATAAATTATAACCAAAAAATTAATGCTCAAAATTTCAAAGACATATTACCTTAATCTGCCAAACATTATATCATCCGTAATTACAATTTACAAGTTCTACGCAAATTGTAAAAATTTCGTGTTCTATTAATCTAATATTGTCGTTGTTGTTGGTCAATGTTTGCAATTATAGTGGTCATTATTAATATATATATATATATATATCTATATAAGCAAAATATTGTTGTTTATTTTTTTTTTTTTAAGAAATAGAAATTTTGAAGTGACATTATAACGAAACTCCATTTTCTATCGATAATATTAGATGACATTATGTTACAAAATCATAATTTAAAGTTTTTTAAAGTTTTTCATTGCAATTTTTAATTTTTACCATGTGTATAATAACCAAGTATAATCAGTATAATAATCAAATATAAAAATTGGTAACGAACATAATTATAATTCTTGACATCTTCTTTCCTTAAGCGTCAATAATTTCATATAAAGTGTGAAAATAAATTATCAAATAAGGTTATTTCTTTATTCAAAGAAATAATAATCACAAATATTTCGTATAATCACCATTTACATTCAAATTTAAATTATATACAGCTAAATATTTCCTCGAGTAATTTGTTACAAGTATGTATGTGTGATAAAAAAAAAAAAAAAAAAAAAAAAAAAAAAAAGTTCAATATGTTTAAAATGTTCTATTTCCGGGGGGGTAATAAATTTACAAAAAACCAATTTCTCTGCACAATAATATATAATATAAATCAATTTTCTTTATGTTATTGACGAAAATCTCGATCTATCCTATTTCTTAACACAGCAACTTCCCTGATAGCGTTCTTTACTAAAACTTCCCGATTTCCTTGAATAATTAATGCTTTCTTTAAATTCTTTACAACCTCAACTTCTGAATCATGTTTTTTTTTTAATAAAGTTCGAAGTTTTAAATCATTTTCATGACGTTCGTATGGATTTATAAATAATAAATTTGTTCGATGAGATATGTTGAGATCCATATGTTCGGAAGAATTAGACCTTTTTGTTCCATTATGTGAATAAAATGGATGGTTACTATAATTATGATTAATTTTTTTAATTTCATTAATTTCATTGGTGAGTCTATTATCCAATTTTAAAATATAAGAATCCTTTGTAATTTTAGTTTTCTTCTTGTCCAAATTTGAAATATAAGGATCTTTGATAATCTTATTGTTCTTATTATTCAATTTTGAAATACAAGAATCCTTAATAATTTCATTGTTCTCATTGTCCTTATTATTTAATTTTGAAATATAAGAATACTTGGTTTCTCTTTGACATTCTTTCTTCTCATTATAGTCATTATTGAAATTATTAAAATTATTGAAGTTATCGAAATCATTGTCTCTATATTCATTTTTCTCAAAATTTTCATTCTGAATAGAATTTTCGTCTTCATCAAATAAATTTCTAAACTTTTCATTTAAAAATGTCCACCAATAATGTATTGAAAAACAATAACTTGCTGCGTAATTAGAAGAAGTAAGTTCTCTTGACGATAAAATATTCATATCAATGTTTGAAAAGTGTTCAGTTTGATTTTTCTTGCGTCGTGTTGATAGAAAATATTCGTAAAGTTTGGGAATTTTATAAGATATTGCTACAAATAGTAAAATTGTTGCAATTTGCATCGATGTGCTATATATGTATATAAATATAGATAATTAAAAAATTATAAAGGTCAATTTGTTGAAATTCAAAAAAAAAAAAAAAAAATTTACCCTTGACAAGAATGAGAATGTATTATTTTTAAATTTTTATGTTTATTTGCCATTGGAAAACTGGAACTTTTATATTTTTAAAAAAAAAGAGATTTAATTTAATTTCAAATTGGTTTAATTTTTATTATCGAAAGGTATTTACCAACTAGATTTTATATTCGAAATCTCAAGCCTTTTAATTTTATGAAATGGGGATTTTGAAATTTTCCGTGTAGATGACATCTTTCGATGTGAAAATAAGGGTAAAATTTTTTATTGATCTGAATAAAAAAAATTTTTTCGAATTATTTAAATATATATATATATATATTTTAGGAGTTATTAAAATTTTTATTATGTGTGCGTGTGACAATGTGACATTCTCCCTTCAATTTTTTTATTTTATTTTGTTAAATAAGGGCAGAAAAGGTATCACATGATTATTTATTTTCTAAAATTTCAGTATGACAATTTATTGTTTG
Source organism: Diversispora eburnea (assembly GCA_910592015.1). Classification (NCBI taxonomy): domain Eukaryota; kingdom Fungi; phylum Glomeromycota; class Glomeromycetes; order Diversisporales; family Diversisporaceae; genus Diversispora; species Diversispora eburnea. Next base: position 24,449 of record CAJVPK010000181.1, on the reverse strand, counting down.
AATCAACGGGGAGATTCAGGAGAATTATTTTAAAGAAGGAAAAGTAAAATAATAGAACAAAATGAATGCCGAGTTCCTTGGCAAAAATATTAAAAAGTAAAAATAATAAAAAAATAAACAAGGGATTCCATGTGAATAATTCGACTTATGATTTTCTAATAATAATAATAATTGTGATAATACAGAATAGAAATAAAGTTGATGTGTACATAATTAAACTTTATTTAACAATAATGATTCATGTTTTGTAAATCATCTCCTGGAAAGGAAAGCTATCAATGAAATGATTTACTTCACAATCTATATTGTTTGACAATCAAATCAGAAAAACAAAACAAACGATATTTTTCTTTCAAAAAATATTTTTAAAATTCAAAATTACAAATATTCTATGCGCGTGACACAAATAACAACTTTACACATTAAGAAATTAGAAGATTTTTTTAAAGTAAGCGAAAGTAACATATATCTTGATAAATAGATTAATATCTAAATATATATATATTTATTTGTGTGTATAATTTACGGATATAAATGGGACCTTAATTGTTAGGAAGCGAACAATGAAACCGAAAAATACATCAACAATAATAATGATAATAATGATGATAATGATAATAATGATAATTCGGAATATTCAAAATTTCTATTAAACAGATTATGTAAAATTCATAAAAGATTAATAATTATTTATCAAAACGAAAATAAAATTATTTTCAATAAACAAGAATTACTTTATTGTAATATCTTAGCAAAAAATCAATTAATTTTGGTAGAGTTTTTAAAGACTGATAATGAATTTGTGATTTATATTTGTCAAAAACTTATAATTCAATGGTTATTACTTATTTCAAATAAAAAGGTATTATTGTTTATTATTATTATTGTTACTGTTATTATTATTGGTTTGAGAGAAAGTTATTTAATTTATCATTAATATTTTAATTTATTATTAATATTTTTTAATTTATTATTAATAATTTAATTTAATTTAATTAATTTATTTAGATTAATTTCAATCAATTGAATGTAATTGAGCTACAAAAGAACTTACTCACAAAATTATATGATTTATATTCTACATTTATTACAAACAATTTACTATACACTTTAAATATTTCAAATACTTCATATATTTCAAATATTTCAAATACAATTGTAATAATAATATGTACAATTCAAGAAATATTTCATCAAATTTTAAAAGAATTTCGACAGCGAGTATATAATTCTTCTTTAAATGATGATGATGATGATGATGATAAGCAACAAAAAGAAGAAGATTTTAAGCAACATGCAGGAATTCAATTATTAATTTTTTTAAATAAGAGATTTTTAATTGAAGAAATGATTCCAAATAATAATAATAATTATAATTATGATAGAATTTATATTTCTAGTTTGTCCGTTCTTATTGATATAAAAAAGTTGGAAAAAATATTTATTGTGAATAAAGAACATGAAGAAAATAAAGAGAACAATGGAATAATGAATATAATTATTGATGTTATTGAAAATATTTCTGGAAAAATAGATTCTGATTTATTATGTGTAAGAAATTCTTGAACATAATGGGTTAATTAACAATATTTACAATATTTTATTCATTCATTTATTATTATTATTATTATTTTAGATTATAAATTTATTGAATCATAAATATCAACCAATTAATAGGAAAGTTTTGAATATTTTAAATTTAATTGTTGAATCAAGAAAGAATTTTGAATTAGTAAGTAAATTTTAGAATGTATATTTAATAATATTATATATTTAATTATATTTTTAATAATATTATATATTTAGAATGTTTTTATAATGTATAATATGTTAATTGATATTATTAATATATTTATTATATATAAATTTTTATTAAATTATAGATAATTAAGTGCCTTTCAGGTATTCTTAATTATACTCACCGAATAATATTATCTAATAGTAGTCATCCCAATAGTAAAGATCATTTATTACTCGATTTCAATAATTATAATAATTATACTGAATTCATTCAAAGAAATTATCAAAATTCTCTTGATGATGATATTGATAATAATGATGATAATGAAAAAGAATTAAGTTTAGAGATTATTAAAAAGTTAATTAATATTTATTTATCAGCATTTATTTCACTTGCTGATATAATAATAATGATTAAGAATAAGAAGAAGAATAATAATAATGAAAGATTACTTAATAATAATATTTCCATTGAATATATTGAACAAGTATTATCAAGAATAATGAATTTATATAAAGGTAAATTATCAATTAATTTAACTTAACTTTATCATTTAATTTTAACTTTACCAATTAATTAATTTATTTATTTAACATTAAATATATAAAGAATTTCTTCCATCACTTAATTTCTTAGAATATATATTCAATTTTTACAGTAATAGTGATGATGATCTAGTGAATTTTATGAATTATGTTATAAAATTAACTTTCAAATCTAAAAAACTTAAAGAATTACTCATCATTTATAATAGCGATAACGAAAGGTATGTGTATTATATATGTATATATATATGTGCTTTATTTATTTTTATCTATTAAATTTATTAAATATTATTTATTGCATTTTAATATATATATAAAATATATATAGACAATTAATAAAGAATATTTCTAATCAATTGGAGTTTTTCACAAAATATTGTACACCAAATATAATTTTTTTGAGATTTTTAAAATCTATAAATTTTGATCATTCAATATTATTAGATTTTTTTATTTCTAATGAAACTATTTTTCTAGAATTCTTTCTTACTTATAGTAAATATTTAGAAAATAATATTAAAGAATTTCATTTACAATGTAAAAAATTTGATGATGAGGATAAGAATAATATTAATAATAGTGATATCAATAGTAATTGGAATAGAGTAACTGAATTATTTGTTAATTTAAGGCAAAGTATACAAAATTTAATTAATAATAATTTATTTCCTTATAATGCTATTCCATTATTAAATAGAATAAAAATAATTGAAAAGATTTTGATTTATTAAAAATATCAAATAATAAAAAAAAATTGGATCACGCGAAATGAATTCATTTACGTATTACATATTATGTAATACATACATATTATATTATTATTAGAATTATTTAAACGCGAAAAGGTCCAATTATATTAAGAAGCGTGTCAAAAAAAATCAACAATAAAAATATAAATTACAAAAAAAAAAAAAAAAAGAAGTTAAAATGGTGTTTCACGGAAAATTATTCTTTTTCGAGATTGTACATATTTCATTCATTTAGTCACATATTAATAATAAAACAAATATTAATCTATTAACTTTTCAATGTTAACCACAACAGTTTCACTAACCTTAACATCCTTAATCCTACTAGCCTTAATAATAATCTTTAACACCGTACATGATCCTTTGTCTGCTTCAGTTGGGTTCTCACTACTTGGTTGTGTGATAACATGGAGACTTATACCGGAACTCAAAGAAAGTTTTATTAAGATAAATTTATCCGGAAAAGATTTTAATAAAATTAATAAACCCGTCGTGTAAGTAGAAATTTTTCATATGTCATTTTTTTTTTCAAAGTTAAAAAAACACGATAAATTTTAGATAAAAATTTTATTTAATTTTTTTTAAATAGACCAGAAAGTATGGGAATTATATGCGCAACTGTATATTTAATATGTTTATTTTTGTTTATACCCTTTCCTTTCATGGAATGGTTTACAGACAAAGGTAAGATTATTACAAGAAGAGAAGAATTTCATTCACTAACATTTCCGCATCACAAGGTATTATTTATTTTAATTTATTTTTAATTTATTTCTCAAATTTTCAAATTTAATATTTTATTAAATATTTTTAATATAAAATAGTTAGGAGAATTTTTATCAGCAATGTTATCTTTACAATCGATGGTACTTCTTGGATTCGTAGATGATTTATTTGACATTAGATGGAGATATAAATTATTATTACCAACTATCGCATCTATACCATTATTAATGGTATATTATGTTAACTTTGGTGAAACACATATCGTGTTGCCTATTCCATTAAGATTTTTATTTGGAAAATACATTGATTTAGGTAAATTTATACTTTAATTTAAAATTATAATAAATGATTAATTTATTTCTCACTCACTCTATAATTAACATAATAAATATTTTAATAAATATAAATAAATAGGATACTTATATTATTTTTATATGAGTTTGATGGCAGTATTTTGTACAAATTCCATAAATATTCTTGCAGGTATAAATGGAGTAGAAATAGGACAATCATTGATAATAGCAATTTCAATTGTTATAAATGATTTACTATTTTTGAATGGATCAGATCCAGCAGTAGAAGCTCATTTATTTTCATTATATTTCATAATACCATTTATTGGTGTTTCTTTAGGATTATTTATGCATAATTGGTAAGTTTTATTCAAATAATTTCATCATCTCAAATTAATAATCAAAATAATCAATAATTTCATCAATAATAATTCATCAATAATTAATAATCATTTTTAGGTATCCATCAAGAGTATTTGTTGGTGATACTTATTGTTATTTTGCAGGAATGACATTTGCAGTTGTTGGAATTCTTGCACATTTTAGTAAAACAATGATATTATTTTTCATACCACAAATATTTAATTTTGCTTATTCTGTACCACAATTATTTAAATTGGTTGAGTGTCCAAGGCATAGAATGCCAAAGTATGTATTTAATTATATTATTATTAATTATTATTAATTATTATTAATTATTTATTATATTTATGAAAATATTTATTAAAATATTTTAATTTTATTTAATTATTTCTCTTTTTCAAAAAAAAAAAAAAAGATTCAATCCATTAACACGAAAATTGGAATTTAGTAAGGTTAAACTACAAAAACCTTTAAATCTTCCAACTCTTTTAAGTTTAAAAATATTTTCAACATTTGGACTTATAAAAATTACGAAAAATGATGTTGGCAGTAGTAACAATATTGATAAAAAAATGATTATTGATGATGATAGAAAAATGATTATTGATGATGATAAAAAAATGATCATTGATGATGATAATTCAAAATATGACAAAAAAGATTTGGATTATATTGAAGTTAATAATTTCACTTTACTGAATTTAATACTATTAAAATTTGGGCCAATGAATGAAAGGACATTGACAATTTGTGTATTGATTTTACAAGTTTTAAGTAGTTTTTTGGCTTTCTTTATAAGATATAGATTAGTACATTTATTTTATGAAGTAATTTAATTTTGTGAATATAATAACTAATTGTAATTTTAGATAAAATTTTAGAAAAAATAATTTTATTAGAAACAATATTAGAAATTAATTTTTATTTATTCAATTGTTTATTCATTTGTTTGTTTGTTTGTTTATTTTAAAAACAATTATTATTATAATTGAAATTATAATTTATTGTAGAACTTTTTAAAATTAATTTTTTCAATTATAAATTTAGTTACATTGGTTCCATTAATTTTTCCATACTTTCAAGATTAAAAGTAACATTTCTACTATAATTTGACCAGAATTGTGAAAGAATGACAATATCACGGTTGTATTCGTTGATTTCCTAAATAAATATGAAATTTTAAATTTTCTAATATATATGAAATGATACGTAGAGGTATCAAGAGATTCGAAGATAACGAATCGCAAAAAAAAAATTTTAAATAAATTATTTATTTTGCATATATATAACACAAACTTGTATACGACTGTTCATATCTTCCAACACTTCGTTGAGTTTTTTCTATTAAGAATCGAATAAATAGTAAAATAATATTAAAATTGAATGAAATGAATTTAATTGGAAACTCAAAAATAACAAATTACTCCAAGCGCGATTTTGCAGGTGTAATGAAATGAAATTATTTAAATTTAGTAATTTAATAATTTCAAAAAAGTATTTGATATAATAAAAAACGTGTCTTGCTAATATTCTTATATTCTTGAATATTCTGATTTAAAATTTTGAAAACTTACAACATTCGAAACAATTCTACCTAACAACATTTTTTGTTGTTCTTCGTGAGGATTTTCCATATTTTCAAGTCCTATTTTGTTGCTTGCCATTCTTTTAAGAGAATTATTTTGGATTGACGCGTTGATTTTTAAGGAATTTTAATAATGTACGACTGCATATCAGTTCTAAGCCACTAGAAATGAAAGTATAAATTCACACCTAAAATCTGTCACCTTGTTTTTTTTAAAAAAAAAAACTTGTTTTTTCAATTTTTATCAAGATAGTAACTAAATTTTTTTTTTTAATTTATAAAGTTTTTAATATTATCTCATTTCTCAATTACCACATTTTATTAATTGAAATGAAGCAATTAACCATGGAATACGTGAATTCAAGTTCATCGAGTTGTGTAGCTTATTCTCCTTCTCGTGAAAATTGTTTTACGTCTACAAATAATTATTCTCATAAAGAGGAAAAAAGTAATTCTCAAGAAAAAGAAATAATATATTATGAGCCTTCGTATTTTGAGTCGGACGATATTCTGACAGTTGAAATGGAACCTGTTACGCCCTCCCCGTCACCGTCACCCCCTCTTTCACGCCATCAATCGCGTTCACCTTTACATCGTCATTCGCGATCACCTTTAAGCCGGTCACAATCTCCGCTTCATAAATTACCTTCAGCATCATTTTTAACCTCACGCCCACCTTCTCCACCACCTACATTGAAGAGACCAATTAGTATTGATCCTTTCGAACAGATGATTTATGACGAATTTGAAATCGCATCCAAAAAAGTATTTTGCGAAAACCATGTCAGTGCAAGTTATTTTATTATTTTTCTAATAAAAAATTTAAATTTCTACCTTCTTGAAATAAGAATTTGATTAATAATTTTTAAATTTTTTTTTTTTTGTTGATTAAATAGTTAAAAGTAGAACAATTCCATGTAAAATATAAGGAATTAAAGTCACAAGATTTAGATTCCAGAATTAATGTAAGTGTTGTTAATAAAACTATGTATATCATTTCTTTTATATCTTTCAAATCTAAACTTTTTCTTACATATATTATTAGGCATTGCATGAATATTTAAAATATCTCACAGTTTTGGATGACTTTAAAAAATTAAAATTATTTAATCGGCTAAGAAAAATATTTTGTAATGAAGTTGAAGATGAAGACGTTAGGGTATATTACATCTTTGGTGTTATTTACTTATGATGAATCATTTAATAGAAATCTAAAAAAAAATCAACGATTTGATTATTTTAGATCCTCGCCATCGCGCTCATGGAAGAATTAGCACTCTATAATAACAATGATTGTGTCAGAATACTCAAAGATTTTAGTCGCCACGTGAATAATTTTTTTCATTATTGATTTATTATATGTACTATAATGTTCATGGGATAAAATTACCTATATATATATATATTTATTTATTTATTTATTTATTTATTTTAAGCTTAATCCCCATTCGGTTGCGCTTAAATGTCTTATTTATAATGCGATCCGGAAGATTTTAAAGGTCCGAAACATTTTTCACTTTATTACCTTTACATTGGTTTTAGATTTATTTAATTTATTTTGAATTATAGATTGAATCGATATATTTCGATTCATCACTATTATACACGATTAAAATAATATGGGATACCGCTCTTCTTGATTTAAGCGATTCTCATTATAGTATTCAATCCGCATGCATAGGCTTTTTATCAACATTAATTCCAATATGTTATAAAATTGAACAAGAAAAAATAAAAGATTTTGAGATATATAAAGATGTAATAACAGAGATGAAGATCTTGGATTGGCAATACACGATTAGTGTATATTGCAGTGATCCAGACGCGAGAATACGGAGTGTATGTTGGTCTATTTTCCTCATTGTTTATTTAATTTAACTTTTATATGAGATTTTAACATAAATTATCAAATTAGGCTACACTTAAGGCGTTTCTTCAACTTCACCGAAGTGGTTGCGAAATTGACAGAAAATTATACCCACTATGTGTATTGCGTTTATCTGATGTATACGAAGAAGTGCGCTATGATGCATTAAACTTAATATGGTTAGAAATTGTTATAAATCCATTTGCCAGAGTTCATTTAAACAAAATGAATTTGAATTTATATTGTATATATATATATGTTATATATATATTTTTTTAGGATTTTAAGTACCATCTACCCATTCTTCAAGCCATCAGATTATCTTGGTTACGTGTTAGATGACGGTAAACCGCCGCAAACAGAGCGTTTACTTGATGACGCGTTCATTAAAATTTGTGAGATGGTTTACGATATATCGGTGAGAGTACGTAGTAAGGTGAGGAATGAATTAAAAATTAGCATTGCAAATCATAATTCATCTTGGAATACTTAAGTTAACTCTTATTTCCAAATAGGCTTGTATCATGCTAGGAAGTTATCGTAAAATTCGAGAAGATATATTATTAGGAACGCTAAGTCGAGAGATCATCGGTCAAGGAAGTCAAGGGATTCAAGGGGGTCAAGGGAGTCAAGGAAAGAACAATAAACAAAATCAAAGCTTCGTTGGTTACATTAAAAAGAAAATAAAAGCTCGATTCATACCAACTCCCGAAGGTGATTTAGATTTAGTAGAAGAACAGCGTTTAGTAAAATCCGGTTCTTGCGGTGCATTTATACATGGTTTGGAAGATTCAAATAAGGATGTTCGAAATGCAGCAGTCGGTGAGTATTTCTTTCACCATGATGTAAACTCTTAATCAAAATTATTTATTAATTTTTATTTATTTTATTTATTAGACTCTATGTGTCGATTATGTATGCATAACGAAAAATTTTCAAAAAAAGCTGTCGAATCTTTAGTTTGTAATTAATTCTTGAATTTTGATTGATTTTTTATCGAATCAAATTTTGATTCAATTTTTTAAACCATTTTTTTTTTCATCATTAATCTAGCGATGTTCCAAGATGAAATCGATTCCGTTCGATTAAACTCAATTAATAGTTTACATAAAATTGGCAGTAAATATCCAATCGAATTGGATTATGAACAAGCTCATATCTCTTTCGGCGTTCTACACGATACGAATAACAAGGTCCGGGAATCAATTCATGCTATGTTAAGGTATGTTTTCACATTAATTCACCATTTGAGATGTTGAGATCTAAAATACCATTAAAATATATTTATAATATTTTATTACAGCGTGACCAAGTTTAAGTCAGAAGAATCCATACCAAAATTTGTCTATTCCATGATTGAGAGCATGAGAAGATATCCTGAAGATCAAAGATCAATATATCGATGTTTCAAATCCGTGGGGTCCGCACACGGAAACTTTATAGGTATGGATTTCCCCCTTATTAATCTAAACAATTATTTGTTTATTATTTTGATTAATCAAGTTTTTCTTTTATTTAAGAACATTATGTTCCGAGATTCTTCAGGATGGAGTCCAGTTATATCTCGAGGGAAATCAGGCAAAATGATCCCTCTCGTATGCAACCATTATTATTTTCTTTGCCATTTTCTTTGCATCAAAATACTAAGATTTTAATATTTTCATTTATTTTATTTTATTTATTTAGATATTGGTCACCTGATTCTCGCATTTAATGCTTCGGTGACCAATCCGAAGATACTCAACATGTTGCCCGATTACGCAAATCGGCATTATGAATATCTTCGACTTAGGTTCCCTGACTGCTTCCCAGAAAACAATGTATGGTTTATGAGCTTATTATTATGTTATATTGTATTATAAAGTTTATTAAATTAAAGTCTTTTCTTCTTGTCTTCTCTTTATTTAGAATTCGGGGGGATCCCAAAAACAAAAGGTCAAAATCGATCATTTAGCTACCAAAAGTATGTTCTTTAACATATCATTTGAATAATAAATTATTTTCATTTTCTCTATTTTAAAATTTTTATGTTTGTTTTAGACTATGCTATAACGTTAATGGAACGTACTTTAGAATTTGTACATTCGCTGGCTGGACTTTTTAGATTGCGAGATTATTTATATGTGCACCAATTAACAAAATCTTGTAAAAGGTAAAGAAATAATCGGACACCTTTTTAAATTTTATAATATTTATTTATTTATTATTTATTTTATAAACTTATTTTTTCGGTTTTAGGAACATCAAATATATTTCGAATGTACCATCTATAACCGGAACAGCGAAATTTTGCCTCGATTATTTCAAATGCCTAAAGCTTTTAATCAAGGTTAGGCAACAATTTTTTGATGTAAAACCAGATTTAGGTTCAAGAATAATGCGACTTTCATATAAAATGGAATACGGATATCTTGGCCTCGATTCATCTATTCTGGGGTTTATTGCACAATTAAGAATTATTGCCCACATAATTTGGTGGTATGCTACTCTAGATCATGTCACTATTAAGTATGTTATTAATCTTATTGGTTTTTTTTTTTAGGTTTAATAAATTAAATATTTTTTTTTTGTATTTACGTCAATAATGCTTTTTTTTTTTTGAATCACAGAAATTACAGAAATAACACGACACATAAACGTGATATAGTGATCGGAACTTTCAGTAAACGACTAGATGATTTACAAAGGTAACGAATAATTATTTTTAAGATATTTTTATTGATATATTTTAATAACTCGTTTCTTTCTTTCTTTAGAAAATATGAGGGGCATGAGTTTGTATTAAGACAGATCAACATTGTCCGGAATAACCACGAAAATTTTATCAAAGATTGGAATCCAGAAGCCATGATAAAATTCTTTAGATATTTATATGTTCGAATTTTTTTCATTTTTACTTTATTTTAATTTATATGACAATAATATTGTTAAATTATACTAACTTTTGGATTTGACCTTACAGGAGTTCGAGATTCCCGACATATCAATAAGCAAAAATATTAAGGCTTCACAGGCGATCATTACACATCCGACCCCAAATACGGAAGATCAACCCGTCGATTGGCCGGCCCAATTTCCACTTCCGCTAAATATCGAGGCAACAATCCAAAATGTCGAGGATCCGAATACAATAGCAATCCATGTGCTATATCCCACGACATTGACTCAACATTTTAATGCGACATCTGGGTTGATATCAACTCAGTATAATAATTATCAATTAAAGACACAAATAGATATTTCTCAGTCACCGTGGACAAGTAAAATATATTCATTTTATTGTGTTTTATTTTTTATAATTTAAGAAAATACAATTTAGACATTGTGTATTGTGAACTTTATTATTTTTTTTAAAAACAGATCACGCGCCAATGAAAATCAAAATAATACGCGAATATCCGATGGATCTTCCCGAAGTAGATAGCTTCTTAATGGAATACCAATGGCGAAGTTATACAGCGGATTATACATTGAGCGTTTCCGAGCCTGTGACACTTCATATATGGCCGAAACCCTCTTACCTATATAAAAAAAATAATGAAACCTAGAATTATATTGTTGTGTTCATAATAAACATAATAATGAGTCATGTAAATTATTAATAAATCCAAATCAGCAAAATAAAATACCCGTTTTTTAAATAGAACAATCTTATGACGCAATTCATTGTATTAAGATATATTAATATATTAATCTTTAATTGATATGATTGAAATATATAATCATTTAAAGTTTCTCCCCCCTTGAAATTTCGGGAACCTCAGTACCGCACTAGTCCTTAATTAGTAAATAAAATTAACCCCTCATCTTTGACCCGCTTTTTGATTTCCTTAATAAAACGTTACTAAGATTGCATCGATCAAGTTATTGCCGTCGGTACCCAGAACAAAAGGGATAAATTTGGTTCTATTTCAATAATTTTTAGTGGTACAGTTAAATTTTCATGTATTGTTCATCGAGAATGGATATTTGTTGGTAATTTGTGTCGATATTTTGATATCTGATGATTGATAAGATTCCTTATCTTAATTATTTAATCAGTATGATCAATCTGGTTCTCATTTTCGTATAAAGCCTTGAAATTCTTCTCTTGAAATTTGTAAAAAAAAAAAAAAAAAAAATTTTTTAAAAATTTTTAATTTTTAATCTATTTCTTTTTAAATCATGTAAGTTGATTTATTACCTAATTTTTTTTATAACTTTTTATAATTTTGTCTTTAAAAAATGATTTCAAAAGTTGATCAAAAAAATTTTTTTGTCTTTAGAAAATGTGTGGAGTTTTCGCTGTTTACAACTATAACGACGATATCAAGGCTTTTCGCCGACGCGCTTTGTTACTTTCTAAAAAGTAAATCTTTAGATTTTAGATTTTTTCATTTATCACTATAAAGTAGCTAATTTCTTTCTTGATTAGGTTGAGGCATCGAGGTCCAGATTGGAGTGGTTGTATCAGTAAAGGCAATCACATTCTTTGTCATGAGCGATTAGCTATTGTTGGGGTTGGTAAGAAAAAAAAATTTTAATTTATATATCATTTATATCATTCTCGTTTTGATTCATTAAAATCATTAAAAATTTAACTTTATTTTTTTTTCATTACCTTTTTTTTTTTTTTTTAAAAAAAAAAAATAAAAAAAAGATACCGGAGCTCAACCTCTTACCAATGAAGATGAATCAATAATTCTTTCAGTCAATGGTGAAATCTATAATCACAAAATTTTAAGAGAGACTCTTAAAGGAAATTATAATTTCAAAACTCACTCAGATTGTGAAGTTATTCTTCCCTTGGTAATAATTTAATAAATTTAATTTATGGTGAGAATTTAATTTAAATAATTAACATCCTATAATTATCTTACATTAAGTATTCTGCTATTGGAAAAGAAGTCGTGAAAAAACTTGATGGAATGTTTTCGTTTATTCTCCTTGATACAGTCAAAAACAGACTTATTGTGGCACGGGATCCAATTGGAATTACCACTCTTTATCAAGGATGGTCATCATCATCTCCAGGAACTCTCTATTTTGCTTCAGAATTGAAAGCACTTAATGAAGAATGTGATAAAATTGTTTCATTTCCACCAGGTCATGTATTTGACTCCGAAACTGGAGAAACCGCAAGATATTATGAACCTAAATGGTGGAATGAAAATTTTATACCAAACACACCTATCGATTACAAACTATTAAGAGAAACTTTGGAGGAAGCAGTTCGTAAGAGATTAATGAGTGATGTACCATACGGGGTTTTATTAAGCGGCGGGTTGGATTCAAGTCTGATTGCATCTATTGCATCAAGAGAAACTAGAAAATTGTTAGAAGAAACACTTGATACGAATGCTAATATTAATGGGGAGTTAGACGAACGTATGCATCTAATTCTATCTAATTCTATCTAATTCTATCTGATTCTATCTAATTCTATGAACACTATAAAAGATAAAAATTTCTAAAATTTTCTTATATGTTATATTTTCATAGAGGGAAATGTTCTACATTCATTCTCAGTTGGGTTGGTCGGTTCACCGGATTTAAAAGCAGCACGTAAAGTTGCTGATTTTCTTAAAACTATTCATCATGAATATACCTTTACAATTCAAGAAGGTCTCGATGCTGTTCACGATATAATATATCACCTAGAAACCTATGACGTGACAACCATTAGAGCTAGTACTCCAATGTACTTATTATCAAGGAAAATTAAGGCTATGGGTGTTAAAATGGTATTGAGTGGTGAAGGAAGTGATGAAATTCTTGGAGGTAATAATAACTTAAATTTATTAATAATTATTACTTTAATAAATGACCTTGACTAAAACTTTTTTTAATTTTTCTAAATAAATTAATTATAGGTTATTTATATTTTCATGCTGCTCCTTCTGCTACGGATTTCCACAAAGAGACGGTTTCACGTGTAAAGCATCTTCATACTTCAGATTGTTTACGTGCCAATAAATCAACAATGGCTTGGGGTTTGGAGGCTAGAGTTCCATTTTTAGATAGTGCCTTCCTTGATGTAGCCATGATGATTGATCCAAATGAAAAGGTGTTCAGAAAGGGAAGAATGGAAAAGGTAAATAACAGATACCAAAATTCAATATGTTAAAGTTTTGACTTTTTAATTCTTTTTTTTAAAAAAGATATTAATTTTTTTTTCTTCTTTATTATTTAAGTATATTCTTCGTAAAGCTTTTGATGTCTCAACTATCGAAAATCCAGATGAACCATATCTTCCCGATTCTATCCTTTGGCGTCAAAAGGAACAATTTTCTGACGGTGTTGGATATGAATGGATCGACTCTCTTAAAAAATCTGCAGAATATCATGTTACTGATGAACTAATGGCTAATGCCTCACAACGTTGGCCAAAGGATACTCCTAGTACTAAAGAAGCTTATTGGTATAGGGAACAATTTGAAAGTTTGTTCCCGCAAGAAGCTTCTTCAGAAAGTGTTGAGTTATGGATCCCAAAAAAGGATTGGGGTAAGTTACATGTATTCACATTAAAATTTCTAATGTTTCTTTCATAATTAATCGTTATTTATTTATTTATTTTCATTTCATTTCATGAAAAGGTTGTCCCGAAGATCCATCTGGTAGAGCTCAAGCTGTTCATAATGCTGCATACATAAGAAATGGTCAAAATGGTCAAAATGGTCATAATGGTCATCTTTAAAACATTATTATATCATAACATCATAATATATAATAATATCGAGTAAAATTATTTATAATGATTATTTATTATAGTTTTTGAAAGTTTTCATTCATTTTTCATTTTCATTTTTCATTTTCATTTTTCATTTTCATTTTTTTCCATTATTTTGTTAATTCATTATTTTGCGTAAAATTTATTCAAAATATAAAGATCATTTAAAAAAACGGCATTGCTAAATTACACCAGTACTCGATAATAAAAATAAAACACATGATTTAATAATAGACACATGATATCCAGGCGATAGAAATTATTTCACGTTAGATGATCTATTGATAATAAATTATAATCACAATATCTATTAAAAATTGATATTCGAAGGGTGTGACACCAGTTTTTGAAATTCAAAATTTAAATCCTGTACGAAATATACACAATTAGAATTCTATAAGCAAAAAATTTGTGCGGATGCCTTTTTTTTTGTGCTAGCGCACATTCCGCACATTGAATTTCAAACACTGTGTGACATATGATGATAAATAAACTACCCTTGAAAAACACTAACTCTAACACCTGCGGTATAGAACACGACCGGTGTGATATAAAATTTTCGATTAAAAATATTAAAAATATTAAAAATAAAAATGACAAATATTTATTTTTTTTTTTGATGCATTATACATATAATTTTTGTTCAAAGTTCTTCTTTTCGTGATGTTTTGACTATAAAAATACATTTATTCGAATTTTGTTTTTGTTCTTAGTTAAAAATATATATATTATTATTTTTTTTTTTTTAATTTATCGAACTTGTTATAATTCTTTATAATTTGGATTTAGATTGAAATATACCAATTACGCCACAGGCAAGACGACCACCAGCATTCCCAGTTGTAAGAGAATCTTTATGTCCACCTTTACCCAAATCATCTACATCAGCATGAACAACGATTGTTCGACTATTAATATAAAAAGATCAAAATGAATTAAATGATTTATTTTTGTCAATTTTGAGAAGATAATTGAATAAATCAATTCTTACCCAATTACTGAATAAGAACCATTTAATTTTATTTGTTTATCGATAATTCGAGTTTTCACTGTGCCATCTGCGGAAGCTGTAACATTGCCCAAGTCTCCAACGTGTCGATTTTCATCTTCCGGAGCACCGTGATTCTTGTTGAAAGGATTATAATGTCCTCCGGCGGATGTACATCCGTTAGTGTTATCTCCAAATTCACTAATTTTTTATAAGAATTATCTTAATTAAAATTTTTGATCTTTTTTTGAATTAAAAATTTAGCTTTTATTTTTAGAAATATTTATTATGATTTTTATGATTAAACTTTTGAAAAGATCTAAACAATCTGATACTAACTGAATGTGAAATCCATGTTTTCCTGGTTTTAATCCTTTGATATCTACATCAATTAGTGTAGGAGAATGTTCATTATCTTGAGTAAAGGTAATAATCCCATTGACATTGATACTTGGATTATCCCCACGTAATACTGCAATCAATTTAATAGTCATGATAGTCAATGCAAGTTAATGCAAGTTATACAAGTTGATTAAGATTTCATCTCAATTATAATCATAACTCACGTGAGAATCAAAATATTATAAAAGAGGGTTTTTTTGATCATTTTCTGCTTATTTTTACTCGAGATCTAAATTTATTAAACATGAAAGAACAAGTTGCTGAAACAGCTCCACGAAGAATGCAAGTATATTTACAAATTTCTGCCATTTTTTTTTCATGTTATATCCGTTAAAACACAATATTAAAAACGTTTTTACATTTTTATAGTAAACATATCCAATTCAGTGTACTGTCTCCTCAAGAGATCGTAAAAAATTCACAGCTAGCGATCACACATCGTGATCTTTTCAATGAAAATCGTGCACCAATGGAAAATGGAGTCTTAGATACGCGTTTAGTAAGCATAAACTTATTTTCCAATAAGCATAATTTCAAGTTTTTCCTTTAATAATTATTTATGTTTTATAGGGTACTTCAGATCACGATATTTTATGCGAAACTTGTGGAGAAAAAATGGCTCAATGTGTTGGCCATTTCGGTTATATTAAATTGATATTACCAGTTTTTCATATTGGATATTTTAAAGCTGTCATTAATATATTACAAAATATTTGCAAAGTAAATAAGTTTGAAATAATTGTAATTAATCCATATTTGATAAGTTCCTTAATTAATAAATTTTTTAAGTTGTCCTTATTATCCAAAAATATTAGACTTGTAGTCGCGTCTTACTAGAAGAAGTAGATCGACGAATGTATTTAAAACGTCTAAGAAGTTCTAAAGAGTCGGCTGCACGTACAAAACTTGAAAAGGCTATAAATGCAGCATGTAAAAAGGTGGTGGATTGCCCATACTGTAAAGGAATTAATGGATCTGTAAAAAAAGTAGGAGCACTTAAAATCGTACATGAAAAATACAAACCAAAAAAAGCTCAAGATGAACAAGAAAGGTTTAAAAATACCTTTGTCAATGCTGTTGAAACCACCCCTGAATTGAAAGCACATTTACATAAAGCACAAGAAGATTTAAATGCTATGAAAGTACTTGATTTATTTAAGAAAATATCCGACGAGGTATTTTTGAAATCATTTTTTCAGTTTATCACATGTAAATTCGAATTACCAAAAAAATATTATGTATAATATTGTAATATTGTCTAATTAAATACATAAAAAAAAAAAAAAGGATTGCGAATTACTTGGATTAGATCCACAAAATGCGAGACCAGAACTTCTAATATGGCAACGTGTTCCTGTACCTCCCGTAGCAATTCGTCCATCAATTGCTCAGGATAATGCAAGGTTAATATTATTTGCATAATTTAATAATTGCAGGTTTATGCCTTCTTTTTATCTATCATCACTTTTGAACCTGCTTTTGAATTTTTTTTAGGCTGTCTCTTTTACTTTCTCTTTTGTAAGAAAATTAAATGGTCCAACTCTTTTTCAATATTTACAGTACAGAAGATGATTTGACAGTGAAATTATCTGAAATTGTTCAAACGAATACCAATATAACTGCAGCATTGAATAAAGGTGTTACTATATCACAATTAATGGTAATTTCTTTTTTATGATTAATATTAAATGAATTACAAAATATACAAAATATAATTAATATACAAAATATATAAAATAAACAAAATATAACTAATTACAATATGTCCTCCAAATAAAAATAAAAAAAAATAGGAACAATGGGACTACTTACAATTAACAGTCGCTATGTACATTAATAGTGAACTTCCTGGATTGAGTAATATGGCGGTAAGTACTTTAAAAAAAAACAAAATATCATTACTCATTAATAGTTTTAAGTTAAACTTAACTTTTCTTAATTCTAAAAATTTAATAGGGAGTTAAACCTAGTAGAGGTTTATGTCAAAGGTTAAAAGGGAAACAGGGTAGATTTCGTGGGAATTTGTCTGGAAAACGTGTTGATTTTTCCGGTCGTACTGTTATTTCACCAGATCCAAATTTACGTATCGATGAGGTTGCT
Organism: Diversispora eburnea; assembly: GCA_910592015.1. Classification (NCBI taxonomy): domain Eukaryota; kingdom Fungi; phylum Glomeromycota; class Glomeromycetes; order Diversisporales; family Diversisporaceae; genus Diversispora; species Diversispora eburnea. The sequence continues at coordinate 6,381 of CAJVPK010000181.1, read as the reverse complement.
GTCCCGGAATTGGTCTCAAAGATATTAACATATCCAGAAAGAGTATTTGCACATAACATTGGTAAATTACGTAAATGTATAATGAATGGTGCAGATATTCATCCTGGTGCCAATTTTGTTATGAACAAATCTGGAGGGAAAAGGTATTTTACTTAAATGAGTTAAATAAATAAATAATTAATTAATTAATTAAAATTGAATTAAAATATTTATTTATTTATTATGTATCTATATTTTTTAATCAGATATCTTAAATACGCTGATCAATCTGCAAGAGATGCATGCGCTGCTGAATTGCAAATTGGTGATGTAGTTGAACGTCATTTAAGTGATGGGGATGTTGTATTATTTAATAGGCAACCTTCTCTTCATAAACTAAGTATAATGGCGCATTATGTAAAGTACCTGCTAGCTTAAATAAATGAATTCGGGGGGGATGGTGTTTCTTTCTTTAATTTAACTATTTCCTTCAATCATCTACAGGTTCGTGTTAAGCCAGGGCGTACTTTTCGTTTCAACGAATGCGTATGTACTCCTTACAATGCAGATTTTGATGGGGATGAAATGAATCTTCATGTTCCTCAGACTGAGGAAGCACGTGTTGAAGCAATAGAATTAATGGGAGTAAAGAATAATTTGGTGACACCTAGAAATGGTGACCCAATCATTGCTGCCATTCAAGACTTCATCACTGCTTCTTATTTGATCACTAAAAAGGACGTTTTCTTGAATCGAGCACAATTCACACAAATTTGTTCTTACATGGCGGATGCTGCTATACATTTTGATATTCCTCCTCCTGCTATTATTAAACCTTTGAAATTATGGACGGGTAAACAAATATTTAACGTATTGATGCGTCCCAATAAAAGTTCTTCTGTTTTGGTGAATCTTGAAAGTAAGGGACGTTCATTTGAAAAAAAGGAAGGACGGATCCCAGACATGTGCCCCAATGACAGTTATATCGTTATACGAAACAGCGAAATTATGTGTGGTGCAATTGATAAATCATTAGTGGGAGATGGAAATAAACATTCTTTATTTTATACCATTCTTCGTGATTATGGCCCTTTAGAAGCAGCTAACGCGATGAATCGATTATCGAAATTATGTTCTCGATGGTTAGGTAATTTCATTTAATTTCAAATCAGTTATAAATTTTATACTTATATTAGTTTCCAATCATTAATAATATTTTTTTTTTGTTTAATTTTAAAGCAAATTGTGGTTTTTCAATTGGTATAGATGATGTTCAACCAGGAGAAATATTAAGAGAGAAAAAAGATAATCTCATTGCAGAAGCTAACAAAGCATGCGATGAGCTTATTGAATGTTCAAAAACAGGTTTATTAGATAATCAACCTGGTTGTAACGAGGAACAAACATTAGAAGTTGGTTTTTTTTATAATTTTGAACCACACACACACACATATATATATATTGTCCTTGTTGTAACTTTATTAACGTACCTTTTCTAGGCACACATATCCGGTATCTTGTCAAAAGTTCGTGATGATGCAGGTCAAATTTGCATGACTGAATTAAATAAACATAATGCACCTTTAATCATGGCAACATGTGGTTCAAAAGGTTTAATACATTTCTATAATTCGAATATTTTCTCATACCAAAATCATGTCACGATTCTAATCAATTTTTAAAATCGTATAGGTTCGAAAATTAATGTATCTCAAATGGTTGCATGTGTTGGTCAACAAATTATTAGTGGAAGTCGTATCCCTGATGGATTTCAGGATCGTTCTTTACCACATTTTCCAAAACATTGTAAGTCATTAAATAATGAGTTATTTTTACTACTAATATCCCGAAAAAACTTACATTAAATTTCTGCTTTTAGCAAAGACTCCGGCCGCTAGAGGATTTGTTAGAAATAGTTTTTATAGTGGATTATCTCCAACAGAATTTCTTTTTCACGCAATTTCTGGTCGGGAAGGTCTTGTAGACACTGCAGTCAAAACTGCTGAAACAGGTTATATGCAAAGAAAGCTAATGAAGGTACATACTTTAATTACGTACAGAGATATTTTTATTCATACATTATCAAAATCTTATTATACATATTATTTTCTTTAAACAATATCAATAGGCTTTAGAAGATCTCGCAATTCATTACGATATGTCGGTACGTAATTCATCGGGTGGACTAGTACAATTTTATTACGGTGATGATGGATTGGATCCAACGTATCTCGAAGATGAGGTTCTTCCGGTTGATTTGAAACGTAATTTACAGCACACTATTGTAAGTCGACTATTTTTTTTTTTTTATCTTTATTAAACTTTCATTTTAATTATTCTCGTTTCTTATTCTAATAATATTATTTTAGAATATCGTTCCTTGTGGTAAAGATCGGGCACTTTTACCTTACGAAATTAAAGAAGTTGCCGAACAGGTATTAAAAAGTGATAAATACTGTAAATCATGTACGCCTTCATATATAAGTTCCCTGCAAAAGTTTATTCAAAAAGAGCTAGTCGAAAAACTTGTTTCGATACGTGAAGCTTATAACTTAATGCGAGCTGATGAAAGACTTATAGATGAGTACGGAGATGTTGATGTTGATCACGATGCTTTAGATTTGGGTAAATATTTATTTAATCCTTTTTTTTTTCTTTTAATTAAATATTTTTCTTTTAAATTAAATATTTTTTTTAAAAAAAAAAAATAAATCAATTCTGTTTCTTTATTTTTAAGCTCCTTTGAAGGCAGTCGTTAATCACAAGTTAAAGATAACTGAAAAACAATTATTGCATTTTTTGGATATTTGTTTGAATAAATTTCTAAGAGCTAAGATTGAGCCAGGTTAGTATTATTCATATTTAACATTCTCAGAACCAAAAGAAATTTAATGTTTTCTAAAGGATTATGAAATTGATTCATATTAATTTATTATATATTATTATATAGGGACGGCTGTTGGTGCGTTAGGTGCACAATCTATTGGTGAACCTGGTACTCAAATGACACTTAAAACTTTCCATTTTGCTGGTGTCGCATCTATGAATATCACACTTGGAGTTCCGCGTATAAAAGAAATCATTAATGCTTCTAAGACGATCAGTACCCCTATTATCACTTGCAGATTAGTCAATGATACAGATGTTAAATCTGCCAGAATTGTCAAAGGACGACTAGAGACGACTTATTTAGGAGAAGTATGTGGAATTTAAAATTGATTTTTTTGGGTTTTTTGTTTTTAACATATATTCAATAAAATTAATTAAAATACCTTAATTACCATTATTAGATTGCAAAATACATTGATGAAATGTATGAACGCGAATCAAGTTTTCTTGCTATTAAAATAGATTTGGATGCCGTACAAAAACTTCAGGTTTCAAATGAATAATAATCTAATGTTTCTCTTATCTATTTTATCTATTCAAATCATTATGACTAACTTTCAATGTCACTGTTTATGTTATTTATGTTATGATAATTAGTTGGAAACTAACATTAAAGAAATTGCACGTGCGATTGTCAATGATCGCAAGTTAAAATTAGAGATAGTATGTAACCATTTATTTATCATTCTTGAAATAGCAACTTTTTTTTTTGAAGATCTGTTACCTCATTTATAACCCTTATTATTAAATTCACTAGTCAGGAATTCGTATTTCCTTACCTGATGAAATTAATGTATATGTACCAGACAAAGAAATATCGAAAAATCCTTTTGATTCATATTATAGATTACAGAATTTAAAACGTTCTTTACCCAAAGTTATAATAAAGGTATGTATTTATTTGATTTATCTTTGAAACATGTTTTTCAAAAGAATACCTAATCGATCTTATATGATCTTTCTTTATTAGGGCATTCAATCAGTGACAAGAGCTGTTATCAGTGAAGGGAAAGCAGGAAAAAAACAATTACTTGTTGAAGGATATGGTCTTAGAGAAGTAATGACAACAGAAGGTAAATAATTTTATTGAGTATAATTTACATTTTATAACATTTTCACTTATAACATTTCATTTAATATAAACTAATTTTACTAATTATATTAATTATATTCAAAAAAGGTATTGTTGGAACGGAAACCACTAGCAATAATGTTAATGAAGTTCACAAAGTATTAGGAATAGAAGCTGCTAGGTAAATACCTTAGTTTACTCTTATTCATTCGAATTAAGAATTTTTAATAATTTCTTTTTTTTTTAAAAAAAAAAAAAAAATAGGAATACAATTATTCAAGAGATTCAATATACTATGGGTCGCCATGGTATGAGCATTGATCCTCGACATGTGATGTTACTTGGAGACATCATGACATACAAGGTAATTATTATTTATTTTCATATTTATTTTTTTGACGGTTTCTTTAAATATATAATTGAAATTTGATTTATGTAAATTTATTTATTAGGGTGAAGTTCTGGGAATACATCGATTTGGTATTTCTCATATGAAAAGTAGTGTTCTTATGTTGGCATCTTTCGAAAAGACGACAGATCATCTCTTTGATGCCGCAATACGCAGTAAACGTGATTGTCTCGAGGGAGTAAGTGAGTCAATAATCATGGGAATGCCTATGCAACTCGGAACGGGATTGTTTAAATTAATAAGAAAATCTCATTTAGGAGATGAAAAACCTGTAAGAAGGAAGTTATTGTTTGATTCTCGTGAAAATCATGCAAAATTTGTATACGGTGATGTACAAAATGATAACGAAATGGAAATATAATAGAGACTTGATATTAAAAAATTCCATGCTAAAAAAAACTTAAATTAATTTATCGTTTAATTTAGACTTTATGAACATTATTATTATTATTTTAATAATTTTATAAATTATTATAGAAATATTGTAATTTTTGAATATCAAATAATGATCATCATTATGTATATATAATAAATAATAAATAGATTATATTCGCTTTATTATTCTTTGGTCTATTTTACATTATTCATTTTATCTACATTATAGAAATATTGTAATTTTTGAATATCAAATAATGATCATCATTATGTATATATAATAAATAATAAATAGATTATATTCGCTTTATTATTCTTTGGTCTATTTTACATTATTCATTTTATCTACATTATTTTTTTACGCTAAACTTCGTCCAGCGAATTATAAATTGGCTGTGGTGGAGTATCCGAACAAATTAAACTTTTAACACCACCATAAATAATGAATTGTAACACGATGATAGAATCTACTGTCAATTGTATAATACCACAGATAATAAATTGAAGCGGAGAACCGGTACTGATGTAATAAAAGGTTTTAAAAGAATCGCCACCGAACCACGTGATAAGAATTAATGGACTTTTTTTAAAAAAAATCAAAAAAAAAAATGGAATTAATAATTATTAAATTAAAATATATTTAAAAAATATTTCAAATATTTCGAAATGCTAAAATACCTAAAACCTGAAACCGATTTGAATTGAAAATTTTGCCAAGCTTGAGGAATTGGCAAGGTTGCTTCTGTACCAAGAGCCTGGTATACACCAAAAAATACATTGTTGAAAAAAAAAACTATAAAATACTAAATAAATAAAATAAATAAATCTTAAGTAAATAATTATACATACTAAAATTCCCAATGTTTCAACCAACCATTGCTGATCAATTAGGAAAAAAGTCAACAATCCCAAAAATCCTGATAATAAAATTAAAAAAATTATATATGATGTGTAAGAGTACCAATTCCAAAACCAACGTCTATTAGGAGTAGGTGGAATCGGATAACGAAATCTCAAGCATTCATAAAGGAGGAAAAGTTGTACAACGATCATCAAAATGCTTTGATAAAAGAGTGTTTTATCAAATTCTTTGCCTATCCTATAAATCATAAGAATCTATTAAATGATATTATGGATATGCGATAAAAAAAGATTTTTTTTTTTTTTTTGTATACTCACCAAAAGAATATACGAAGAATACTAAACATTTTTTTTTAAAAAAAAAAAACTAATGGTAAACTAACAACTAACAACTAACTCGTCTATGCAATTACTACCTAAGAAAATCATTTGAAATGAAATTACTTGCTAGTTAGAAGAACTCCTATTGTATCCAACGAGAAACCCATGCTAGATTTAGCTCGTCGGAATTTCACGATCTGATCGAAATAACCCAATACTGGACCAACGACCATACAAAACTGAATAAAATAAACAAGAATCATTTCATACATTTTGAAATTTAAGTAAAATGAGTAAAATGAAGAGATAAAGATAATATCTATATAAGCTCTATTTGTTTGTTTTGCTGTAGAACGGGAAATATAATATTTCCCGTCGAAAAAACCTATTCCCGATATCATATGGGCCGATTTGTCTCATATCACTAATTAAATTTTAGTGATTATCCCGAATTTTGGTTTTAACACATGACTAA
>CAJVPK010000180.1:0-52617 GCA_910592015.1 Diversispora eburnea | reverse complement strand
AACCAGGGGAATTAAATAAAAAAAAGTTGACTCATTTTTATATGTTAGATCACGAGTTATTAACGGATAAAAATTTAATTGTAATTGTTCAAATAAAAATTCCAAAAGAAAAGTTTGCGGAAATGCGAGTAGCTTTTCAAGCTTTATCTAAATCGGAACAAGAAATATTTTTAATAGATGGTGGAATAATAAGTAATAGTAAATGTCTTAAAAGAAAAATTAGATCTAATAAAAGAACATTTTATCATTGGAATCATAATACATCACTTTGTCAAAAAATATATCTTAATATGCTAGGACTTATTAGAAATCACTTAATAAATAATGGACTTATTTCAAGAATTCATGGTAATGCCAAAATGAAAAACCAAAATGGTAATAGATAAAAATGTTGCAAAAGCAGTTAAGAATTTTCTGGAGAATTATGCTGAAATTCATGGATTACCAAGTCCTGGTAGAAATGTCAACCGAATTACTCAATCACTTATATTTTTACCAGCATCGCGACTTTCTTGCAGGTCTTGAACGAGATAGCATGTTAAACTCGTTAAAATATGATGCATTCGTAAGTTGACACCTTATATCAAATTATAAGCTCAAGAACGGATTTATGGGATACGTGCCAACATTTCGGAATGGCTTACAGTATAATACATTGATCTGTTTTTGCTTCTTTTTGTTTTATTACTAGAGACATGTGTATATAATAAATCATTTTGAGTAATCAACTCGAAAAAAAAAGAGATGAGTCCCGGATGGAGATGTCTTCATGGATATTTTTCACTGTTTTAACCAATGTCTCGAAGTATCAGATGAAATCTCAAGCTTCTTAATTGTTTTGTGAACAGATAAATACATGAGATTTTGATTTCATTATATCATTATCGGTAAGCATTACTAATTAAAATTTTATGCGGTCGCGCCTGTTTTTAAAGATTATCTGACAAACGGTCTTTTTCTCAGCTACTGCCACATTATTTGACTTTAGGTTTTCGAGATCACGAGAAGCAACCCAGGGTCAAAATTAAAGAACAACGATTCCAGAATAAAGATTTTGCAGTTAAAGTGAGTTTCAAGCCAGCTCTAATTGTTAAAAGAATATTTCAAATTATAATAAGTTGACAAATATATTACATATCACAATGTTATCAATCCAATAATAATTATATTGATATAGTAATTTTTTATATTTAAGGTAAAAAGATAATTATTTATGATTTATTGTATATAAAAATAATAAAATGCAAACTATTTATATATAAAAGATATCTTTAAGTATACTTAATATATTTGATACTTAGAATTCACCAATATCATTATCTAAATAAAAATATAGAAATATAGAAATTAATATAATTAATTACAAAAATAAATAAAATATGATATATAATTGAAGAACCTCGCTTCGCTTTAACCAGAAAAAAAATTACAATATACAATTGATATTTACTAGTCCATTCCATTGTTCAAGTTCTTTTTCAAATTTGATTCATTTACAGGTTTTAGAAGATTTGGAAAATTGAGAAGTCGACTTGTATAAATTGCTTATGTAGTTGTGATTTGCTGAAAAATTTTCAAATTCTTTAATTTGAATTGAAATTTCATTATTTTCATTTTTACAATAATCATAATCATTATAATATTCATTTATCTCATGAAACAATCTTTTAAAGTGGGTCGATGAGTGATTCGAGCATCCCAACATTGCGGGATATGGTGGACATTCAGTAATTATTACAAATGAATAAACATCAGCACCACTTAATACTTCAGGTGTTTTATGGTAATAAACCAAATATAATTTTCTTATTGGAAATTTTTACACTTTTCCTATTAGTCCTATTAGCTTACTTTTTGTTAATCTATTTATTAATCGTTCTAAATAACATAATTATCAAACCGATTTAAAATTATTTATTTAAATAATTTTTAAAGATTTCCATCTATTAGATTGTTCTTTTATTATACCATAAACGAGCATCAAGTGAATTGAAATATTTGCAAATAAATAAATTTGTATTTAAATTTAAAATAATACTTTACCTAGTTTAAAACTTTTAATACTACTTCACATTGATCTCATCTTATCCAATGTTGATTTTTAGTATCCATTCAATTATATATCCATCAATCCGTTTAGCATAATAAATAGTACCATAACAAAAGGTATCCATTCTATTACTTTCAATTTATCATTTGCATCCCGAATAAATTTTATTTATCTTTTAATCTTATTAAATAGTTGGTATAAACAATTATGCAGGCCGAACGATAACAAACTCGGTGGTTCTATTTAATTAAAAAAACTACCAACTTTCACTTTTATCCCAAAATTTCTTCAAGTATTTATTTTAAATTATATTTTGCATATATTATTAAAATAATTTATTAATTTATTTATTTTTAACCATTCTATGAAAAAATTCTTAATCTTATATTATAATGGAAAAAATTTCAAAAAAATGTCAATTCAATCAAATTAGAATAGATCATTCAATTGAAAATGTAGCGAATGAAAATTTTTTCAAAGAAAAATTGTTAAATTTTTAAGAAAAGTGAACCATTAAAAATTTTTGCTTAATTATATTATGATTATTATAAATTAATAAATGGATAAACAAATGCTAACATAAATAAACATATGTAAACAATATATAAATGCATGAATGTATAATATATAGCTGAAAAATTCACTGCAGCAATTTTTCATTAACCAATGGATTACAAAAAATATTTTAAATTTATGGATTATAAAGGATTAATTCAATAACCACCTCCTGATAATGAACAACAACTTGATAATGAAGAAATAAAAAAAAATAATTATAATCTAAGGTGAACTTTTTGATGAAAAATATCACATCTGGATATAAACCCGTACCAAAATCAATTTGGTATTGAATATTGTCCTCAAAAATGAATTTATAGTTTTTGATATTTTTAATGATTATACCTATTTAGAGGAGTTTTTTGTAAATGAATAATTTTGTAAAATTTTTTTGTAAATGAAATGAATGAAATACATACAGGAATAATTCTGGACTGTAATATTGTGTAACGAATATAAAATAAGAATCCATGGACAGAATGAATTAAAACAAGGAAAACAGAATAATAATAACTAATATAGAATTTGGTAAAGAAAATGAATTAAGAAAAGTATCGGAATTGATGCAATGGAAGATTTTGAAAAAGATGAAGAATTAATAAAGAGATTTAAAGAATCATCAAAAATATTTATAAAGTCAAATATCAAGTAGATCCATTTGTCAAATGTCGAGTACAGAGTTAGAGATTTTTTTTTTTGTGTAAAAGAAGTGTGTATTTTAAACAATCTAAAATCTCAAAAACAAAATACAATAAAACAACTTGTTATTAAATATCAATCTTTATTTCAGATATCATAAAAATTAGATTTAATATGACTAAATATGTTATAACTGATAATTAAGAAATAGAATTAGTTAATTACACAAATAAGCACAAAATAAACACAAACGTTCTCCATAGAAAATATTGTAAATAATTATGCAATCTTTGTAATAGTTGATATAAAGCAGAAAAGCTGTAGTGCTTAAAAATTAAGGGAGTACCTCAACGGTTAAAAAAAAGATGATATCAAAAAAAAAAGAACCATTAAGGTACCTAAAAATACCCAAAGTGCATGATTTTTAAGGTAGATAATCTTTTTAGACAATAAGCAAACAAGTACCTCCTTGGTTACGACCGTACGACTTAAATCACTTACCACTTTTAATAATTACCCCAAATTTAAGACCACATTATTTATAATCAATCATGATGTTTTATTATTTAATACATATTTGTTGTCATTTCCTTTTAATTTTTTTTCTGGGATTCTTTTTTCTTCTTCCTCTGAACTTATAAAAATAATTGAAATAATTGAAATAATTAAAAATTTTAATTAACAAAATAAATTAATAAAATTTAAAAGAAAGAACGAGATGAAAGTTACAAAAAAAAATTGTTTCAATTTATTAATATTATCAATATTATTACTGTTACCTTTTGCTGATTCAGTATATGCCGTCAAACGGGGAAAGCGTGAGAATTTTTTTAAATCCATATTTTATTTATTATTTATTATTTTATTCACTTATTTTCATATTTTTCTTATTATTTATTATTTCTTATTATTATAATGCTTGTCATGAGACAGGAGACACGGAAACAGAAGGAAAAGAAGCAACACCTTCATGTGAATCCGAAAAGATTAACCCCGAAAATTATGACATTAGATTGCACGTTGGATCATTGTTTATAATTTTGGTAACAAGTTCTTTTGGTAAGTAAATAATAAATAATTTTCTCATAAATCTAATTTATTATCTTTAATTTCTTCTCAATTTATGTTTAATTGTAATGTTTATAATGTTTAAGGTGCCTTCCTTCCTGTTATCACAAAAAAAAATCCAAAATTCAAACTTCCACAAACTATTTATTTTGGTATGTAAAATCAATTTACGATCGGTTATTTTAATTAATTACGTGATTTTAAATAGTTCTAATAATTCAACTAAAAATATTATATAGTTTGTAAACATTTTGGAACTGGAGTAATTCTTGCAACTTCGTTCATTCATGTAAGAATATATTTCTTCTATAAACATTAATATATATAACATAATATATATATATATATATAACTAATGATTATATCTTATTAGATGATTCCTTCATCATTTGAAAGTTTAACAAATGAATGTCTCGGAGAAGTATGGACAGAATATTCAGCTTGGGCAGGTGCAATCGCTATGATGGCAGCATTATTTGTATTCTTTATTGAATATATGTCCATAAAGTTGACAAGTCAAGATCAAGAATTACCTACTAATAATAATAATATTGTCATAAAGAATAAAGAAGATAATGATGATGTTGAAGATGATAATTATCATTCTCATGGAACAATTTTATTACTTTCAAGTAAACAACAAACTTTAGGTGTATTTATTCTTGAGGTAGGTATTTGTATCCATTCGGTAATTATCGGAATGGCATTGGCAGTTACTGTTGGATCAGATTTTATATCATTATTCATAGCATTAATATTTCATCAGGTATAAAATTTTTATTTTATTATTAATTATTTAATTTATTCGATAATTTATTTACAGTATTAATTTTTATTAACTAATAATTTATCATTAAATAATTAATCATAATTAATAACATTCATTAATAAATTAATAAATATTAATAATAAGTTATTCGAAGGTTTAGGTCTTGGATCACGTATAGCAGAAACGAGTTTTTCCGAAAAAAGTATAAAACCTTGGTTAATGGCATTAGTTTATGGTACAACTACACCGATTGGAATTGCTATTGGTATTATAGCTCACGAATCTTATGATCCTGGAACAGCTACAGCTATTATTGTTCAAGGAGTACTTGATTCTGTTTCTGCTGGAATATTATTATATGTTGCATTAGTTGAATTAATTGCCCATGATTTTATTTTTGATCCTAATTTTCGAAAGAAATCAAATTTAACACAAACACTAGGTTTTGTTTGTCTTACATTAGGAGCCGGTGCTATGGCGGTGATTGGTGAGTACATCTATTTTTTGTTAATTATAATCTTTATTATAATTTGTAATATTTATATTTATATATATAATATTATTAAATTATAACATTTATTATAATCTTTATCTTAATTAATTATAATATTTAACATTTATAATATAATTCGCCTTTTTTAAATATCTTTTTTATAGGTCGTTGGGCGTGAAATATTGTCACATTATTGTACATATTTAACATATTTATATGTAATATATAAAAATAGATTATTTCATTATCCATTGTATCAAAGTCAGACTGGGATAATCATAACTTTATGGGACTAGAAGTGTACAAATTCAAATATGACAAACTTTTTTTTTTTAATATTATGGCTAATACAAATAAAAATATGCTCAGGAATTATCTCATGATCTTTTTTCAACATTTGACCTTCATAACGTTTTGTCAATAGAACCCCAAATTCAAATTTAATTCTCCCGAAACATTTTCTGATTATAGAATCATCCCTTCTTTTCGAGTTTCTTCAACACGATTAAGATTTTTTTCGATCAGAACTTGCGGCTAGCAAAATATTTATGTAATCCCAATCTTTCATTATTACTATACCAAACAATATCAATATTTGGAATATCATCACAGGTTCTGATATTGTAACAAATAAAATACACTTGGATTACGTTCAAATTATCGTTATCTTGCAGATAAACATAATCTTACACTGAATTATCATTCATACGTTGATATAACTTTAATACTATATGAACGTAAATTGAATACTTAAGAGTATCAATTCTGTATTTTCAGTAATAAATTTCTTTTCTTTCATATTATTAGTCTATACAAAATATGTTAACAATGAGATAATAGCAATCTCAAACAATGTTTTCAAAACCAACCGTATAAAATTTTACTAGATTTCATACAGTTTGACATTTATTTCTTCAATTTTCTTGTAGTTCCTGAGGAAAGATGATTATTGAATTATCCGCGCCTATAGTAAAGGAATGAATTAGGCTTCTTCATATAAACAAAAAAAAATTCTAAAAATATTAATCCAATAAACTTACTGTTCTGATGTAAAATCTGACATCCTCCACAACTTGATCTAGTTGAAGTTACCACTTCAAATCGTCCTTCATTTTTTTTTATTTTAATAAATGACTTTTGAGATCCGATTCCATTTATTTCTTGTTTTCTCTTTATAAGAAAATTCATCTTTCATTCTTTATTTTATGTAGTTTTTTGGTCAGATCTTTAAAGTATAGAAAATACCAATTAGTTTTATTGATTCTCAATTTATAGCTAAAAATGTGCAATTGTAAGAACTTATGTAACTAAAACATTTAAATACAACAATATTTTATACCTGATGATTATTTCAGCTTCTAATATTATAACCACTATAACCAGCTATTAAATGAATATACTGGGATCTTTAGACTTTCATTGCAGCCTCTTCTTCATCTCCCTTTTTCCCTTTTTGGCTCAGATAGCTAATGAAACACAAAGGCGACGAAAACAGTTAATTATTTCAAAGGAAATTGATAAACGAAAAGGTGAGAAGAATAACAGTTCTGAAGTCTCAGTGTTGATCTATTTCAAATTATCAGGAACCAATCAAATTTCTGTATTATTTTTATTGTAAACTATAAAATTATTGTAAATTAAAAGTTATAAAGTATATAATTCTTATTTCTCAGTAGACTTTGGCAATTCTATTACTCATTATTTGTCTATTTGAAAATTTAGTAGCAGGAACAATAAAGAAATAAATATTTTATTTTTTGATTTTCAAAAAAAAAATTAAATGCTGATCCATTGAAAATAACATTTGCAAAAGTAATGTTTCAAAATAAGAGACATCTTCTTTTGATAAAGGACGTGGTATATATATGAATTTAATTGGAGATTTTTTATTCTCTCTCTAACTCTTTCTCTAATAAATATTTTAAATATTATATTAACTTTCCATGCCAAAATAAGCACTCATTTTTCTGGTACTTATTTATACATTTTGAAAGATAACGTGATAAAGTTTGGCTTTGTTTGAAACATAACAATCATTTCTTGTTGAAGCCACAGATAATGTATATTCTTTTATACAAAATTACAAACTGCTCTTTATTTGCAGTTTTCTTTGATGAATTGATTATCGTAAAAAACTCAATATTTATATATAAAGTGCATAAACAAGAAAATGAAAACTACAATTTTTTTTTTATTTCATTCATAGGTACAGCATTTTATATAAAATTCTCATGTTAATATTCTTGTTTTTAGATTCATAATTGAATAATTTACCATTTTTAAATGACTTGGTAATGTGGTCATTTGAAGGTCTCATTTCAAAATTTAAATATTATTATATAAATTTATCACATTCATAATAATGAGTTATTTAATAAGTTGTTTTATTGTATTTTGTGTGCATTTTAAAAAAGTCCAAAATCTCAAAACTTCGTTTACACAAAAAAAAAAATTTTTTTTAACCCTCTATGTATTGACAATGAAACCACATGACAAATGATAATGACTTTATAAATATTTTGTACATATGTAATTCTTTGCAATATGAAATTTATATTTAAATATATAAATTTATATTACGAATTTCAATTCATTTTGTATAATTTTTACATATCATTAAGATTAGATTTAATATAAATTTAGTATATCTGATAATGAGAATTAAAAATTAAAATAAAATTAGAATTGTTTATTACACAAATAAGTACACAAAGCGATATCCGAATAAAATATGTAAATAATTTAAATAATTGTAAATAAAGTAGAAAATTTGTAACAGTCGATATAAAAACAAAGGAGTACCTTGATGGTTAAAAAAAAAAAGATATTACACAGATCAAAAATAGAACCATTAAGGTACCCAATGTGTATAATTTTAAGATAATCATTTAAGATAATCATTTAGAATACAATAGTAAAAACAAAGTACCTCCTTAGTTACTACCGTACGACATCATTTTTAATCCCTAAAATTTAAGAAAAAAAAATGGATATCATATCTATTTGTCACATTATTATATAATTATTTCGTCAAATTTTTTATTATTTAATACATATTTGTTACCATTTTTTTCACAATCTTTGTTCTTCCTTTTTTTTTTTTTTGAGATATATACTTTACCTACCTCTGAGATTATAAGTGAAATAATTAAAATTTTTAACGAGATGAAAATTACAAAAAAAAATTGGTTCAATTTATTAATATTATCATTATTACTGTTATCTTTTATTGATTCGGTATATGCCATTAAACGGGGAAAACGTGAGAAAAATTTTTTTAAAATCAATATTTTATTTATTATTTTATTATTATTTATTTCATTTATTTTCATATTTTTCTTAATATTTATTATTATTATTATTAGGATTTCTAAATGCTCGTCATGAGACAGGAGACACGGAAACAGAAGGAGAAGAAGTAACACCTTCATGTGAATCCGAAAAGATTAACCCCGAAAATTATGACCTTGGATTACACGTTGGGTCATTGTTTGTAATTTTGGTAACAAGTTCTTTTGGTAAGTAAATAAATAATTTTATAAATTTAATTTATTATCTTTAATTTCTTCTCGTCATTTATGTTTAATTGTAATGTTTATAATGTTTAAGGTGCCTTCCTTCCTGTTATCACAAAAAGAAATCCAAAAATTAAACTTCCACGAAATATTTATTTTGGTATGTAAATTAATTTAAAGATCAACTATATCGGTTATTTTTAATTAATTACGTGATTCTAAATAGTTCTAATAATTCAACTAAAAATATTATATAGTTTGTAAACATTTTGGAACTGGAGTAATTCTTGCAACTTCGTTCATTCATGTAAGAATATATTTCTTCTATAAACATTAATATATATAACATAATATATATATATATATATAACTAATGATTATATCTTATTAGATGATTCCTTCATCATTTGAAAGTTTAACAAATGAATGTCTCGGAGAAGTATGGACAGAATATTCAGCTTGGGCAGGTGCAATCGCTATGATGGCAGCATTATTTGTATTCTTTATTGAATATATGTCCATAAAGTTGACAAGTCAAGATCAAGAATTACCTACTAATAATAATAATATTGTCATAAAGAATAAAGAAGATAATGATGATGTTGAAGATGATAATTATCATTCTCATGGAACAATTTTATTACTTTCAAGTAAACAACAAACTTTAGGTGTATTTATTCTTGAGGTAGGTATTTGTATCCATTCGGTAATTATCGGAATGGCATTGGCAGTTACTGTTGGATCAGATTTTATATCATTATTCATAGCATTAATATTTCATCAGGTATAAAATTTTTATTTTATTATTAATTATTTAATTTATTCGATAATTTATTTACAGTATTAATTTTTATTAACTAATAATTTATCATTAAATAATTAATCATAATTAATAACATTCATTAATAAATTAATAAATATTAATAATAAGTTATTCGAAGGTTTAGGTCTTGGATCACGTATAGCAGAAACGAGTTTTTCCGAAAAAAGTATAAAACCTTGGTTAATGGCATTAGTTTATGGTACAACTACACCGATTGGAATTGCTATTGGTATTATAGCTCACGAATCTTATGATCCTGGAACAGCTACAGCTATTATTGTTCAAGGAGTACTTGATTCTGTTTCTGCTGGAATATTATTATATGTTGCATTAGTTGAATTAATTGCCCATGATTTTATTTTTGATCCTAATTTTCGAAAGAAATCAAATTTAACACAAACACTAGGTTTTGTTTGTCTTACATTAGGAGCCGGTTCTATGGCGGTGATTGGTGAGTACATCTATTTTTGTTAATTATAATCTTTATTATTATTAAATTTATTATAATCGTTATTAATTAAAATATTTATCATATATAATATAATTATCTTTTTTTGCCTTTTTATAGGTCGTTGGGCATGAGAGTTATTTAATATTGTCACATTATCGCAAATTATATTACATATTTTGTATTTTATATATTATATATTACATTATTATTGAGTATTCAAGGATTTAATGATTACTGGTCTTAATACATGGTGTTCCATAATCACATGACAATGTATATTAGTTGCATCTCGTTACTTAATAAGTGTATAAAAAAAAATAGAGGATCCTTAACCTGACCCCCGGTTTAGGATATTATCCTAGACCCGGGGGTCTAGATTTTTATCTTAGTATAGTTGCTTGATGAATTTGACGAAACATTGAAACCTCTAGTTTCGACAAGTTTTTAGTAAGCGATTAATATAGTTTCGCCAGTTTAATATAAATTTGTAAGTTTCGACAGCTTTGACTTTTGACAGCCTGTTTAAACCCAGAGGTTTTGTCAAGCAACTATATCTTAGATCCCTTCGAATTTTATTGGTTCATAATTTGGCAGGTGATTTCATGTGAAGATTCATGTGACATATTCTAGGTGACAAATATGGTTCCGCATGTAAAAAAATTCTGTTCCAAAGATATTTAATAAAAATCAATATTCGAAAGGTGTGATGCACGGTGATAAATACACCGCACCTGAAAACCCTAACCCTAACCCATGTCATTTAATATAACGAAATGTAAGAACATAGGATAAGAACCTAAACCCCTGAGTCTAGGTTAAGATTTCCCAAAAAAATAACCTTAGATCTATCAAAAATGATACCTTTGCAATTTCCATTGCTATAACCTTGCTTTTAGTAGTGTTGCGTGATTCGGTGTCGTTGTTAAGACCAATTTGTATTATTTTACAAGTTAATAAACTTATCCCTCAAGTAGTTTATACTATAATATACTCAAGGGGGGGTGGTCTGATGGCCACCGTTGTCGAATAATCACCAATTATTCATAATTATTTGTCGATTATTCGCGATTATTCGTATTTATTAAAGTTTTTTAAAATTTTTTTTATTAATTCGCTTGCGATTTGTGAAGCATAGTGATTTTCTACTAAGGTATTTCTAAGATAGAAAGAAAGGCCTTGTCTTAGCTATAAAATAATATGTGTTTCATCCCGGTAGCATCGATATTCGCGGAGATATTTATAATTCTTGTCAGAATTATGAAAAATTGTAGAAAATTTATGACAGAAATTTTCATAATTTTGACCAGAATTATGACGGAAATTTCACAAACGTTTTTCTTTAAACATGAATATCTCCGCGAACATCGATGCTACCGAGATGAAACACATTATTTTGTAGCTAAGATCAAGGCCTTTCTTTCTATCTTAGAAATACCTTAGTAGTATCTTAGTAGAAAGTCGCTTTACTCTTCGCAAATCGTGAGCGAAATAAAAAAAAAATTACAAAAATTCTCTAAAAAAGATATAACGAATAATCGTGAATAATCCGAATTTGAATAAATTGCGATTATTCGTTGATTAACATTTGTACTCGACTATATAGTTGATAGTCGAATAATCGCGATTCATAACACTAACACTAGCTTTATTAATATATAATAAAATTCAGAATAGATATAATTATAATATGAGTATGTATATTATTTTACCATGGAAGTTTCTATTAAAAAAGTTAAAAGAAAGAACTTAGACACGACATTTAACATGAGCCAGGAAGAAGAGCTCAATGAACTCCAAAATTCGCTTGTTTATTTGGTGTAAGACTTATGGGTAACCTATGCAAATCTTTGAAGATATAGTACAATATTGTGAAGGCAAGATCAAAGATAAACATTATCAAAAATCAATCATAGAATTAGAACGGGATATGAGGGGTATGGTTGAAAGACTTGGTATGATGGTAAGTATTTGCAATCTTAAAAAGAAAATTAATTATGAACCCACAAATCCGGAATTCAATACTAATTTTGCAATTACTGAGTGATATACAGTATGGGGTCAAGAGCCCTTATCCTCGCACATGAAATTTCAAACACTATGAAGCAAATTCCATAGAAGAGTGTGCAGAAATAATTTTCCAGAAGAACGATAGTCGTTAATGGTGATGAAAAAATGGCAAAACAAAAAATAGCGCTAATTAGATCATTTTCGTTGTATTCTATTTCAAACTTAAGCCGGAGCGATATGAAATAAAGATACGAAATAATTACTGCGCCCTCGTGATATGCATGTCAAGGATAATTGTATCGATATCTGTACAACAGTAACTTGCATCATTAATCTTAAGATCTAAATATTCGAAATAAAAATTCAAAACTTAATACAAGTGAAACTTTACTTTGTCATAAGTTATGGAAGTATTTGTTGATCTATTATTTCACAAAATCTACCAGAGGTATCTAATGATCTGGCACTCATCCGGACATTTGTAAAGTCTTTGTTGTGCCAAAAATGTATGTCACAATAAAAATGATGGTAACCACCATCTTCACAAACTTTTTCGAGGTGCCATTGTCCAGTAATTACAAAACTATGTACCTCCGCAAGGCAATTATGCAGTATCCGATACATCTCTGCATCATAAACGCTCTCTCTGGGAACATGTACATTGCACTTGGAATCCACTTGTCAAATGATTAGAACTTTTGTAAGAGCGGGAAGATCCTCGTGCAATAGTATTCTTATTAAAAGTTCGAATATTTATCGCTCTTGCAAAGGTACGTCTTCATCAGGACAAAAGTGACTTATATCAGGTATTATACATGGTTTTTTCGAAGAAAAATCTACTATATTTGCGTCACTCTGCCTCTTCCCTAATACAGATGATGATGATGATGATGATGATGGCAATGATGATGATGCTACTGATGGTGGTGACGATGACTTCCTTTCTTTGTTAGCTTTTTTCCACAAGCTATTTACTTTTCCGACATCAGCCTATAAAAGCAAAACCAGATGAGAAATATTTCCCAGTAAACACAATCATGCAAAAATAAGATTAGATGGTGGGTGCAGGAATATATCAATAGATAAATTTTTATTAAGTGGGTATCCGAGAGAGAGCGAAAGAGAGAGAGTAAGAGAGAGAGCCGTGTAAGAATTGGTGAGAAATTTCCATTTTAGATTTCCGCAATGAATACCAACTTGATATTCTTATATCTTTTCTCGGGCATGTGGCATTCGATTTTATCTACCGGAAAACATAAAGTATCTCTTCTTCTTTTCTGGGAATGCTGGAGAATCTTCTAATTGTGAAATCGCTTTCCCTAATAATTTTTTCTACTCCATTGGCAGATGTCCACTTAATAATGTAAAGAAAGGTACATTGTCGAATCCTCCTTCAGAATTGACAGATCTTTACCAAAAATTTATATCAATAAATTCCATGATGTTTATCAGAACGAATCCAACAAACGCATCCATTTCAGTACTTGCATAGTTCCCACTAGAACGAATCCAATAGGTACAAGCACCTGGCAATAAGACCCCATCAAATCTTATTAATTATATATATTATGCCTACCTTTCTATTTTTTATGAGTTTTTGAGCGATATCCCGAATTTCTTGTGACATACACAATCATTACTAATATGGAGTAGAGTATTAAAAAATGATTTATACGGTATTAACAAGGTTTGCGTTGTATAAAGTGCGGTTGCTGTGAGCAATGACGTTAATAGGAGTCGATTATTTGTTAAAAATTAAAAAATTTCTTTTTAACGACGAAATTTTATTTAAATAAAATTCATTATTTAATGAACCGATTTGTGAAAACTTAACTATAAGGTTTGTAAATTTAAAGATTTAATGTAAATTCAGTAATCCTCTAGCGTGTATTATGTTTAATCTTTTGTATTCATTTAGAGCAGCTTTTGGTGATATCAAGTATTTATAGTCAAAGTTTATAATACGGAGGTTTTGCCATGAAGTTGCACGGCTCATTGCAACGTAGGCTTGACCTTCAGCAAATAAAGATTCGTCAATGGAAGTAGTTAAGCCTTGCACTTTATGAGCAGTGAGGGTAAAGACATTTTGGAGTGGAAATTGTTTTCTTGATTCATGTCTTCCATTATACTAAAATAAGCAGTTTCTTTTTGGACAATAACTTTGCTTAAATTTGGAAAGGTAGGAAAAGTTACTTCTACATTTTGATTGTCAACAATTTTTGTTATTGAGCCATTGCAAATATCATCATCAAAAAGTTTGTTATTTAGGAACATGACACATGCACCTTCTCGCAAATTTATATGTGGTAGATTTGTTGAGTGTTTAAAATAGGAGATCAAATGGTTTTCATTTAGTATTTCAAAGTCTAAAGTATCTTCAGATATTGAAATGAGAGGTTCAATTGTTGTGTGATCAAATGGGAGGTAGCTATATAAGAGTTGATTTATGTCAAGAGCAGCTTGGCGTGTATTCACAATATGAGTAGTGTTATAGAATTCTTCAGGGTTGTTATTTGTATTAATTTTTGATTGAATAATATTTTTTTTTCTTCTTGATAGGTGACCAGTTCATATTTCTTGAAGAACATTATAAAATTCAATATCTTCTCGTTGGTGTTGTGGTATGATTAAAAATAAAGGAAATAATGGTAACCAAGCTGAGGATTGAAAGACATATTTTGGTCTTACTGGAGGTAGTTGAGTCAAGTCACCTATTATTAAAGTTGGTATTCCTCCAAATATAATATTATTATTGTGAATTTTAGCGAAAATATCACTAACAAATGTGAACAAATCTCCATCTACCATTGAAATTTCTTCTATTATTATTATTTCTATTTCTCTTAAGTTGGCTTCATTTTCGTTGTTGAGGTGGATTAAAGTTTCATATCTTTCATCACTGAATCGGATTTTAATAATGAGTGTAATGTTTTTCCATCAATATTGTGAGCTGCAACCCCAGTAGATGCTGTCAGTATGTATTTTTTATTTTTTTTTGGAGAGAAGAAATTAATTGGTGCAATATGCAATAGGAATGTTTTTCCAGTTCCAGCTGGACCTGTTAAAAAGAAATATGGATATTTTCCATCTGACGATTTTCCCCATATATTAGATAATGTAGAGTAGATTTTATATTGTTCAGTATATAGAGTTAGAAATAATTGAAAATCTAAGTTGGGATGGTGTTTTTCTAATGATAGAAATTGATTAAACATTAGATCTGATAAGTCATGATTTTGAAAGTTATATAGAATAGATGTTAATATAGATTTATATGATTCAGATAAGCAATTTCTTTGTTCTAGTTAACTTCTGTGAAGTAATTCAATTACTTGATTATATCTTATAGGGAACATTGCTTGGAATCTATCTCTATATGTTGCATATTCTCCAAGTAATTCTTGTTCAGATCTTACAGGAATTTTCATTATAAGATATAAAAATGGTTCTCCATCTTCTACTTTGTAAGTAGTGAATCTTAATAATATTGGTGTTTTTTGTTGAACTATTAATCTATTTTTGTGATCTCGAGAATAAAATAAATTTGAATTTTGACTTGGTTGATTGAATCGAATGGTGTAATTGCGAAAGTAATTAGGATATATGATTGAATGAAAGTTTGGATGATCTGGACGGTCAAAATATTCGTCAATTGCTTCATCCCAATAGGGAAATTCTTCATTATTATCATCATTATTTATTTCAGTTAATATATGAATCGGTTTAACAGATCTAGATCTAAGTTCAGAAGGTGCAGAAGGAAGATAAAGTATAGAAACAGAACATCTTGTTAAAGGGTATTGTAATAAAAGAATCATTAACAGTCATGTGAAATGTCCGCGATTTTTTGAGCAAATTAAATTATGCATGTTGTCATGTACATCGGGTTAGTCCATTTGCTTTAGCAAACCTCTCGCACTTGTATTTATTTTTTATCGCTCGCATGTATTAACAAAGTACAGTAACGTGATTCTCGTCTATCAATTCCTTTTCCTGAAAGTTCCGCATATACTACATGAACTGTTCATGATTTGTACGAATTCCCCTTGTTGATAGTAGCGTCTATTATGATCTGATTTTTGTGATGCGGTCATAAATCAACACTGCAAATTATATAAAAGGTGAGACCTTAGTTAGTAAGCCCTTTTATCCACCTCGTGCAAGTAAAATAAAAATCGAACGAAGCTAATCAAACTAATCTAACCTACTACTACCATTATTTACGAACTCGTGTAATCCGCAAAGTAATAATAAGGTATGGTGATTTTATTGCTCGACTAGCTTCTAGAAGAACATCATCACAATGTTAATTGATTTTCCAGCTCTATAGATGTTCAAAGACATATTACCATTCTTGATCTTTTAACATTTGATATTCGCCGAGAAAATCGTGATAACCATCAGCGTTTGTGGCTTTGCAAATTTTACCTGATTCTGGTGCAGTATATCAAACAGTTGATGTTTAGCACAGTATAGTCTGGCGACAAAAAAAAAAAAAAATCAAAATAAGCAACAAACTTCTTGAATATGAGGCGGAGAGGATATTATGAAAATTAAGTATAGTGGTAAGTGTAAATCGGAAATATTGTATTGCTTATTTACCTCAGTTACTAATCTCCCGATTTTATACTTGGTTCGAAATTTCTTAACCTCGAGGAAATTCTCTTGCGGGGAATTATTTTACATAGTCTGTGTGTGTGGAGAGATATAGATAAACGAAACTTCTGTAGATATGTGTAGGATAGTTTATTTCGGAAATCTATTGTAGAATAAGAGTATTGGTGTGAGAATCTCATAATTAGCAAGAGACATATAAAATTAGTAAGAATTTACCTGAAAAGTAGAGAGCAAAGAAATAAACATGATGTTGGGACTCTCATTAAATGGCCTAGGATCCACGTACTCTCTCTTTGATAGCATCATACTATTTCGCTCTATACCTTGATAGACTAATAAAAAGGTGATTGAAACTTAGTGTGATAATTAAATAAATGCTTTAAAGATTATAGATAATGAAAAGCCCATCAAAACTGCCGGCTGTAGCCAGACGCAGTCATAATGGTTACCTTTATAAGCAAGAACTGTAGCCAGGCGTGGTAGTCATGAGTCGAAAAACTAAAAATGAAGATTAGTTTTTGCCTAAACGCCAAAGTCAAGATCATATTTTAAAAATTTTTCTATCCCACATGAATTTCACGTGGAAAAGAATTTTCTGGATTTAATTGGTCCACAATTGGCAGGTATCTCACATGTTATATTCACGTGAAGAAAATGGGATGATGAATATTGGGTGACAAATATGGTTTCCGCATGTAAAAAAATGTAAAAAACCCAGGATATTTAATAAAATTTGATATTCGAAAGATGATAAATATACTACCCCCGTAAAATATGTGGAGGGTAGAAAAATTTCTGGTGATACTGGGAATATACTTTACTAAGCCACTGACACGTATACGAAATGATAATCGCGTTAGTTATAAGTACTTCAATTCCTTTAAATTTCTACTTCAATAGAAACTCTTTTTGATGAAGGACGACACTCTCAAAGAACCACGCTTGAAGAGCTCGAAGTATTTAAATACAAATGTTCTGATGAAATCCTAGGCTTACATGAATTCTTCGTTGAAGAGCCAGCATCCAAATGGTGTCTAGAAGCTTTTATGAGCAAGCTTATACGGACCTGGACTTCGAATAATCAAAAGAGTTTTTTTTGGCCAATTTGACCCAAATCAAAAACCAAAGGAACGTAGATAATCCTATTCGGTTGTTTTGTTCTAATTATATTGACTGGATAGAGATCCTTCACAATTTGACCTGGTTTCAAATCGTCCTTTATTATATATATATATATATATTTATTTATTTTAAATGACTTTTGAGATCCGATTCCATTTATTTCTTGTTTTCTCTTTATCAGAAGATTCAAATATTCCAATTAGTTTTGTTGATTCTTAATTATAGCTAAAAATGTGCATCTATAAGAACATATGCGACTTAAACACTTAAATACAACAATATTTCAATCTTCTAATTGTGTTCCACAGCTTCAAATATTAAATGTTGATAACCACTATAATCAACTATTAAAATGAATATACCGGGATCGAGACTTTCGATCACAGGTCAAATACAAAAGAATTGCCGTACCGAAAATGTATAATATAGGACGGTCGATTTTTACCGATTTTTAGCTGATCTATAATATAGGAATTACCATTCGGTACTATTTGACTAGTGGATGTAACCTCTCATTATCATCTTTTTTTCGCTTCTTTTTAAAAGTATTGCCATTAATATTTCCAGTTTCCACGCCTATTGAACAAAAATCACCAGGTTTATTTTGTATTCCGATGATATCAAGTTTAATATAAAAAAAACCTGACATACTGGCACAGATTTAGCTAATTCCATTTTGATGAATTAAAGAATATTCTAGAGCAATTCCACCTTTTTTATTTTTTGAAGGTTTATACTTTATTGTTCAAAAAACATCAAATAACTAATGGCGACAGGAACAGTTAATTATTTCAATGGAAATTGATTTTAAACAAAGTTCTTTTTCGTGGGAGCAATATTTATGATGCTACAAGATCCACTACAACATGCAATCTTACGTCTTGTATTTCAGTTTAAACTTTCAATTGATATATGAAGCAATTGAATTAAATGAGAAGAATTTTACAGTAAGCTTAAATGAAGATACTCATAATGTAATGCTTTCTTTTGAAAATAATTTTTTATTCTTTAATAGTAATAATAATGGCAGTTTTAAATTCTTAATATAAAATGATTAATAAAAATCCTTGAGACGACAATATTAATTTTAATGAAATTATGAATATAGTAATAATTTAGTTATCGCTTTTTTTTTTTGAATGAAGAAGTTATTAGAAATAGAATAGACATAGAGTAGGTATTCGTACAGGAAATATCTTAAATCTTTATTTCCAGTTAGCTATAATATTTATTAGATATCCATGTCATGTTTTAAAAAAAAAAATTATTAAACTATGCTGGATCAGTAAATCTTACACATAATAATCATAACTTTGCTTTTGACGAAGCACTCGAAACTTTTGGTGTTAAATTTATTAAACAAAATATAACTGGTAACATGTTTAATAATGAAAATTTAAAAAGATAAATCAAGGAAAATGAATTTACTAATTGGAGAATTTATTAATGACATTACTATATCACAAACTGACGTGCAGTAAATAGTCGACAAGAAGTAATGTAGTAGTACGGTTATTAATTAATTCTTTAATATATCAACAAATTACTCATTATTTAGGAATTAATTAACACCCACAGATTGCAAAAAGCTTTTTTAAAGTTATGAACAAGGAAAACAAAGATTAATATAAATTTATAAACAAGAAATTTTACATTTAGAACTAATAGATACAAAAGGTAAAGAAAAAAAAATAAATTGTAGTTACAAAAGTTAAAGATCTCCAAGAAATAATAAAAAATGCAAGAAAGGGAAACAATTGTATTTAATACAAAGACAATTATTTAAAAATGTATCAAATATTAAATCAGTTTCTCTAGAAAACACTTCAAATTTTCAATCCGCTTCTCATATTATTTCATCATCTACAAATGGCGAACGTCCTATAAAAGAGTACGCCATATTAAGAAACCATAGATAATGATACAAATTTTATATTAATTCTTTATTGAATACATCTAATCTTTGGACTAAAAAGAAAGTTAAAGATGTATGGTATAATAATAAAATATCAAATAATACCAATGAATAAAAATTATTACATTGAAAATAATACAAAATTATTACAAAATCTCAGTGACTTTAGAAAACTTTAATAAATATAATTAAGAACACATGATAATCTTTCATTTTATTTTATTTATTGATTTCAGTTTTTTTAATGCATAAGATTATCTAAGATTACACAATTTTTTTTTATTATTGTAATCACTTTATTTTCTTTAGATGTTGCTATATTAGAAACCAGTTACCGAGTATTAGGAATCGGAATATTTCGGATTATGAAATGTGTCATTATTTTCCATCATCGAAAAAATTTCCAAATCAAGTATTTTTAATTATCTTAATTATTTGTTTATAAAAAAAAAATTTTTTTTTTTTTTAACGAAAACTTTTTTTTCGATTTTTTTTAATCAGTTCGCCTCCCTTTTCTAAAAAAAAAAAAAATTGTTTCTTTTTTTCTTTAATAATAATATAACAATTTTTTCTGTAAAAATATGCCTTTCAACGCTGGTAATTTTAAGTAATCTAATATCTAGTACAGTGAACCCTCTATAAATGCACCCCTCTATAAATGCATCCTATACTCCACTAATGATACTTATAAATTTTTTCTCTATAAATGCATTCCCTCTATAAATGCACTCTAATGCTGATTCCCCGGGGGGAGGGGGGTTCATTTATAGAGGGTTCACTGTATATAAATAATTGATCATTTTAATTTGATTAATTGCATTTCTTCTCGAGAAATTTTTCTAATAATTTTTTCATTTATTGATAGCTACCGCTGATTCTAAAAATGGGGCTAAACTGTAATTATTAATTAATTAATAATTTAATAATTTTTATTTCTTTAATTAATTAATTAATTTATTATTTATTTCTTTTTTTTTTTTGTTTTGTTTATAGTTTTAAAACTCGTTGTGCTCAATGTCATACAGTTGAAAGTGGGGGAGCAAATAAAGTAGGACCAAATCTTTTTGGCCTTTTTGGTAGAAAATCTGGTACAGTTCCTGGTTTTACATATACTGCTGCCAACAAAAATAAAGGTGTAATTTGGGAAGAAAATACATTATTTGATTATCTTGAAAATCCGAAAAAGTATGTAATAATGTTCTTTATTATTTAATTAATTAATTTATTGATTTAGTTTATTTAGTAAAATTCAAACAAAAATTCTTTTGTTCTATTAGATATATCCCTGGAACCAAAATGGCATTCGCTGGATTTAAGAAAGAAAAAGAACGTAATGATGTTGTTGCTTATTTGAAAGAAGCAACTAAGTAATAATAATATCTAGATAATAATAATTAAATAAATAAAAAAAAAAAATAATACAGTAAAATAGAATTTCAGGATCAAAAATATTTATATTTATTCTTTCTTTTGAGCACCTTTATTATTATTATTATTAGAATTAATCAAATTAATCAAAATATCCATTATTATTAATTGCTATTATTTAAATTATTCATTGTTATAATTCATTATTGTTATTGTTTAATTTTTAAATTATTAAAAATCAGCGCGAAAGTTGTGGAGCGAAAGAAAGATAAACAATTAAAAAAAAAGTTCTAATTGTATATCAATGACAAATTAATTGTAATAATTAATAAGTTCAATAGTATTTGATGTTGTTTCAACTATGGTGTCATCAATGAAAACAATAATAAGGAGAATAACGTAAAGAATTTTGAAATTCTTGAAACCACAGCGCGTCCAAGAAATTAATTAATATAATATTAAATGTAATGGCGACGAATTTGAATATTTCAAATAAAGAATCAACTAAAGAAAGAATACTAGATATGTACAAACTACCACAACAGCAATAAAAAAAAAAATAAATAGAACTAAAATATGAAATATTCAGCTATTTTTTTTTATTATCAATATTATTGTTCTTTAATATTCGGTGATGTGGGGGTATAATTATTTTTGAATGCGGCATGTTCTTTATGAGCTAGTTATTTTTTAATATTATTAATTATTGGAGAGAGAGAATCGGAGAGAGAGGGGGTCGGAGAGAGAGAGAAAGTCAGAGAGAGAGATATAGAGAGAATAAAATTATTTAAATGATTACCTTTATAATAAGGACTTTGTAATTCAATGGGGTTTAGTGTTTCCTTTAATTTTTCAATAACTGTTGCTTTCTCATTCGCACTTGAATTTTTATTCCAAATAGTAAAAATATCTGAATTATATCTTGAAGATACTGATATACCAAAGATATCATCATCTAAATATCAATTTTCCCAAAAGTAAGTTGGTAAATTAATTAAGGGAAGAAAAGAAACACAACTATATATATATATATATATTACCTATAGCAACGCACTCTTCAAATTGTTCACCAATCAATAACATAAGTAATTCACGCCATACCACCGCAGTATTTGTTTTGTTAACTTTAAAAAACCATGCGCCTCCATTCTCGTTACGTGGATCCTCCCTAATAAATAATAATAATAATAATAATAATATATATATAAAATCCAAGATTTATTTTTAAAGATTTGAAATTATTATTATTGGTCGACATGACGATAAATAAAAGATGAAACACATACCATACAGGACGAATACCATTTTTCATAAAATGAAGTGAACTTCTTAATTGTAATTGTTCCGGACCTATAATGTTATTATATACTTCCCAGAAATTCTATAAATATACACACAGATATATATATATATATATATAAGTAACGTTAATTAACGCGCCATTCTAAATAGAATTCTTTTATCGAGATATTATCTCATACTAACCTGAACGGTAGTAACTGTTGCAACACTTTTTAAATTATCTTCATATTCCTCTAGATATGTAGAAAATTTGGTTTTGTTTAAAAATAATATTGCAGCAATGATTTATTTATTATGAATGAATTGATCACAATTTATTTGGATTTATATTTTTTTTTTTACCGGGTGTAGCGTTTGGGACATATCTTCAATTTCCAAATGTTTGGAATAATGATAATGATAATAATAATAATTTTTAGATATAATTTGGAAATTTTTTATTTCTTAGTCAATAAAATCAAAATTAAAAAATTCCATTATTACAATTCAAAACAATTCAAATCTGATTAATTAATTAATTAATTAATCAATTAATTTAATTATGAACAAATAACTCACTTGTCATGATAAAAAGTCCACTTATTAGTCAAAGGATATGGTTTTCCAATTTTTACACTACTACCACTACTAATACTACTATTATTATTATTATTACTGTTATAATCTTCGGGTTGAATATTATTTGGTGGTGATGGTTGTTGTTGTTGTTGTTGGTCAACTTCCAAAGTTTTTACTACTGAATTTGAAATATTATTATTTCTCCAAGAGCCAACTAGATTCCGTGTGTTTACACGTGTTGTAGCATTTGAAGTGTTAGAAGAAGACATTTTTTTTTCACTATGAAACAAGTTTATTAACTTGTTTTAAAAATAATAAAATTGAATTGAATTTTTTAATGTTTATTTATATATCAAAGATATATATTTATTTATTTATATTTTTTTTTGTTTTTTTTTTATTTATGGACTTTGATTATGATAATTTTTATTATTATTATTTATGAAAAATATGTAGATTAGTTTTTTATTTTATTTTAAAAAAATTTGAGAAAAGAATGTAAAAATTATCATTTACAAAATAACAAAATGAAATGAAAAAAAAAACTAATAAATGAAATTTTATCTTGATTCCTTGATTAAAGAACCAATCAAAAATATTATCAAGTGAATTGAAATTGAATTTTTAATGAATAAGGTTTTTGAAAATCTCTCTTTTTTTGGAATCATTGGATCGGGGAATAGCATACCCATTAGGTAAACCGAGAATGTTGAGAATGTTGAGAATCTTTTGATGATAAAATATTGAAGAAATCATTCATCCGATTTTTGGACTATAAAAGAATTTTTAATTAAATAAATAAATAAATGAAATAAATAGATAAAATAAATTAATAATTATATTTTAATCAAAAAAAAAAAGGAAGAAATTCAAGAAATTCATATTCTCACTTTTTGAATATCCGACGAAGTTTTTATTTCAATTGGTGTAGTCAATTTCACAATAGCTTCCAATGTAATATACCAGCCAGGTTTTCTTTGAGCAAGTTCTTCTTGTGTTCTACTTTCCAGTAATTGACCATTACCAGTAATCCAAGCACAATACGACTGATGTTGAGTTTCAACATCAAATATCAAATCACCTTGGTCTATTAAAGAATCTATTTTATCTATTTTATCTGCTTTATTATCGAATTTTTCATTATTGGATTCATTAGATTCTCGTGTGAGTGGTGGTTCACTCTGTTCTGTATTTGTAGAATCTATATTCTCCTGTGATTTCTGAATTTCCTCAGGATCATCTAATTTTTCTGATGAATCTTTAACTGTCTCGACACTTTCCATACTTTCGATACTTTCCATACTTTCGACACGTTCGATGTGTTCAATACTTTGTTGATCCCCTCCTTCCTGTGCGGCTTGATTGTCTATATCCTTTTGTTCGAGTATATCCATTTGTTCATTTATATCTTTTTGTTCATCTTTATCCTCTTGCTTATCTATATCTTTACTCTTTTGCTCATCTATAACATTTTTCTCATCTAAATCATTTTGCTCATCTTTATCCTTTTGTTCATCTTTATCTTTTTGTTCATCTTTATCTTTCTGACCAGCCTGCTCAAATACAACCTGATCACTCATCTCTACATCATTACCTATTTCATTACCTATTGCATTATTTATTGTATTATTTATTGTATTATTTATTGTATTATTTGTAGTATTATCTATCGGATTATCTTTTTGTGAATGTTGAATTTGTTGTTGATTTTTCTGAATACTTTTAAAATTCACTAATAAACAATTACGAAAGCACATTTTGCATTTTACAATATCCAATTTTGAAATGGATTCGTATTCCCAACCAAACAAAGATAAACATGAAGCAGATGCAATGACCAAAGGTTCAAATTGATTTGAATCTATTTGAAGAGCATCTTTCATAGTTTGCATAAATTCATCGGTCTAACAATATAAATTTTTTTTTTAAAAATAAAAATTATGTATGTAAAAAAAAATCCCACAAAATATATATATATATATATATATATAAATATTTTACCAATTTGGTCTTAATGATTGGTAATTGGTTGCCAAGTTTTAGTAGGGATGAAGCTCGTGATCGAAATTCTTCTATAATGATTTGATCCCTTTGAATTGGAAACTTATAAATTGAATCTAAAGAATTTTTTTTTTTTTTTTTTTTTTTAAAAAAAAAAAAAAAGAATTAATAAAAAACTCTATTGTAGTCTATTCGAGATATTCGAGAATAATTAATTAATATATACCATGAGATGAATGTGCACGCCATGGACAAGAAACAGAATGTGCAATTAACAATTTTTCTTGAAACTGTTTCACCAAATTTCCATCTAACAAAAAATAAAAATAAAAATAAAAATAAATAAATAAATAAATATAAATAAAGAATTATTTTTTCTTACTTGATTGAGGGATCGACAATTTAACTTCCATTTGTTCCGAACAATGATCACATCCAAGTTTATTATTATCAATATTCTTCCATCCATGTTTAGCACATTCCACCGGACTCAAACTTGCAGGTTTACAAAACCAATTTAAATCGTGAGTAAAATTTGTTAAGGTTATTTTTTTTTTTATAGTTATTTTCGATTTTTTATTAAATGATTTTTAATTGATTTGATTTTTTTTTTAATTGATCGTTGAGTTAGGACAAAGGATATTGAAAAAGTTGCAAGTCGTTTCATAAAATTTTCTCGGTTGTTTGGAAGATATAATGTTTGGGGTGATACGTGATCACCAGGGGATTGTCCATGGGTTAGCTTAATAGCTTTCGATCTAAAATAAATAAATAAAAATAACTTAATAATAAATAATACGCGCATATTTTTGAATAAATTTTAATTTCCAGCAAAAAGCGAAAATCTAAAATATTTTTACAAACTTTGGTTCTGAAGTTTCATTATTTTTACTTTCTGAATTTTTTAGTAACTCTTGAAATGCTGAAAATGCTCGTTTGGTGGAATTTATTAATTCTTTTATTTCTTGTGTATCCTGAGACATTGTTTTTTTTTCGAAAACTAACAAAAAAATTTTCTAATTTATATACCTTGAAAATTGTTCATGCACGTGACGTGCGACAAAGAGTAGGTAAATTAAGTTATCCAAATAAAATAAAGTAAATAAAGTTTTTTGTCAAGTGCAAAAATGAAAATGAAAATATCCTTTAATTTTTTTTTTCACGAAATTTATAAGCGATAATAATAATCTACAGATTTTTTTTTGTTGCAATTTTATTATATATTTTAATTTAAAGTTATATATATATATATATATAAAATAAAAATATCATTTTTTGAGTAAAAGTAATTTAATAAATTAAAAATTTTACTCGATCAAATTTTTATTACACCATAATTAAAACGTATTGTTATTAATAAAAAGAATTCATTCAAAAAATTGATTACTTAGATCATATTAATTATATTAATTAAACATTGAAAGATTAAAACCTATTTTATTAAAATGAATAAAAATAAAATGATTTTAATGAGAATTTAACAATATTAAAAAAATTAACATTTCTATAATCATAATTTTTTATTCCACATACTTAACAAACTGCTTTGGTCCTTTTTGTGACTTCTTCTGAACTTTAAGGACATTAAAACGAACAGTTTTGGAAATAGGTCTAATTGTTATTATTATGAATGAAGAAGCAAAATAAAATAAATTAAATATAAATAATATATATATTAAATATCAAAAAGTTAGTTCTTTAAAAAAAAAAAAAAATAGAATTTTAAAAATCATTACCGGCATTGACCTACAGTTACGCTATCACCGGGCTATCGTAAAAAATAAAAAATCAAAAATAAAAATAAGGATCGTAAGTTTTCAAATGATCCATCCAAATCAAAAATCGATAATTTAATTATTTTTGATTTAAAAAAAAAAATACCTGAACACCAATAAAGCAAGGGGAAAGATGTGCCGCGATATTTTTATGACGTTTCTCATATCGATTATACTTTGTAATATAATGTAAATATTCACGGCGAACGATAATAGTTCTCTTCATTTTGATAGATACCACCACACCAGTTAAGATACGACCACGGATGGATACTTGGCTTACCCAGGGACACTTTTTATCTATATAATGACCTTCAATGGCTTCTTTAGGTGTTTTAAAACCGAGACCTACATCCTTATACCATCGATTATTCTTGAGTTTGACTTTTTTGTTAGCTTTTGGATTTTGAAAAATGCCAACTTGTTTTTGAAAAGCTTTTTCAATCTAATGGATATTTAAATATAATTCGTAATTAATAACCGGGGGGGGGGGGAAAAAAAAAAAAATTGAAAGTCTTAAAGTTTATTAACGATCCTAATACACACTTGTTCAGACATCTTGTCAACTTACTAAAAAAAAAAAAAAAAAAAAAAAAAAAAAATCGAATTTTTATCTGATTCTTATGACGTCATCAAATGTTACGCACAAATTTTTGTATATAGAATTATAGAAAATTTTGAATTTCAAACACTGCATCGAATAAGTATAGAAATATTTTAATTTAATAAATTTAATATTCGTTGTTATTTAAATTTAAATTTTAAGTAAGAAATTTTACTTTATATACAGATTTGACAGATTGGTTTAAATTATTTAAAATTACTGTATAAAATGTATAAAAATGTATAAAATCAAAATTAAAGCTTTGTATAAGCTTATATTTTTTGATTTTATGCAACGCGAGAGTAATTTTCTACTAAGATATTCCTAAATCATCATCTTTCCAGCATCAAAAGATGATCCAAAGACAATGCATTAAAATTAAACATTTATTATTAGCATAAAGATCATAGATTATAATTTTGGTTACTTTATTCAATTATTTAATAATATATTTGATGTCCTTATTAGATTTTACAAGTATTTATAGAATGCGTAATATGAGCAAGGTTTATTATTGATACAATAATAAAAATAATAGATATTTTATTTCTTATTTTACTAATATTAGTAAACCATTTTCTTACTATAATTAGAAATAAATGTATATTCTACAATCCATTAAGGAAAATACTCACGTGCAACGAATTGTATGAACCAATTAATGTATAATTTGTATAATTTAACAACCATTTGTTACTCTTTAATTTGTGTCAAATCCACAAAGACGCATTTTCGTTTTTAATATTTGCATACAGTTAAATGTATTGTATGTTCCTTATTTCTTCATTATTCTGTAACTCCCTCAATTTTTTTTTTGTTGTTCCTAACCATACTCGTACATAGTATCTCACAGAACGAATTATTGGGACCAAATCTTTTTAACCCTTCTTTCCGTTCTTCCCGTTCTTCCCGTTCTTCGACCTTATTATTTCAACTGTGACTCCTTTATATTTGGTTCCTTCTTTGTCCATTAAAAATACCATAAAATAATTTTTTTTTTTTCTTATTTCTCCCTTCACTCACCCTTTTTTTTTCACTCATTTTTTTTTTCTTTTATCACTTTATACTTCACTATATTGATATATATATATATATATTTGATACTTTTCTTGGCTTTTACTTAGATTAACAAAATTCTAGTTTAAAACATCTAATAACATTACAACAATGGCCAAAACCAAAAAACAAGATCTCCCACTTCACAAAGTTATTATGGTCGGTTCAGGTGGTGTTGGTAAATCGGCTTTGACTTTACAATATATGTATGGTGACTTTGTTGAAGAATACGACCCAACGAAAGCAGATTCTTATCGTAAGAAAGTTTCTTTAGATGGACAAGAATGTCAAATTGATATTCTAGATACTGCTGGACAGGAAGAATATGCTGCTGTATCCTTATATTATCTATCTTTTTATCTTTTTTAATTCCCCTTTTTTTTTTTAATCAATATAACATTTTTTTTTATTGTAAATCAATTAAATAATAATAATAATAATAAAAAGAATGCAATTCCATAAATTCCATAATTTTTTTATGCAATCAAAATTTATTTCTTGACAATAATAATTTTTAATTCCTAATAGATTCGCGATAATTATTATCGTTCAGGAGAAGGATTTATTTGCGTTTTTTCTATTTGTGAATATGAATCATTCGCGCACACACAAGATTTTCGAGATCAAATTCTAAGAGTACTTGATGATGAAAGCGTAAGTTAATATTGATATTTTACCTTTTTATTCAATATGTGTTTAGAATGTGCTTCTAATAAGGATCAATTAAATTATTAAATTATTAAATTATTAAATTTATTTTAAATTATTAAATTATTAAATTATTAATTATTTTAAAAATTATATTATTTTTATTAGATTCCATTTATTCTTGTTGGTAATAAAGTAGATTTAGAACATGTACGCAAAGTCCCCAAAGATGAGGCGTTGAGCAGGGCACGTGAATGGCATTGCCCATATTATGAAACATCAGCCAAGACACGACAGAATGTAGATGAAGTCTATCATGATTTAATGACAAGAATCAAAACACGAAAAGATAACAACAAGGAGGGAGAAATGAGTCGAAAGAGGGCTAAATGTGTGTGCTTATGATGATCAAATAAAGGTTGAGTAGTAAGAATAATGAGTAAGAATTTTGACATAAAAAAAATTATATATATATATATTCATTTTATTTAAGTTGCTTTAATATGAATTGACGATCGGTATATTATTAAGCGATCACAGTAGATTCATAGTAGATCACAGTAGGGAGAACAATTTATATACCAATTCAATTCAAAAAAAAAAAAATAAATAAAACAAAACAAAACAGAAAAAAAAAACAAATCACAAAAAAAAAACAAAACCATAAAAAAAAAACCAAAAAAAAAATTAGAATGAGCGAACAATGAATTAGTGGTGAATATTTTAAATATTTTTTTAACATTATGGTCATGTATAACCGATTTACCCAATTATATCCGATTATATAACCAATTATACCAATTATATCCAATTATTATTATCAAATTTATATCCACTCATATCCAATCATATATCGATTATACCTTGCATCATTTCTTCTTTATTGCATCTTTTCTCCGTGTTTTTTCATATCATCATCAATGGACAATTAATTATTATAATAATAATCATATATATATTTTTTAGACTGTATATCAACAATTTATTCTATTTATATATATATTTATATTTATATTTATATATATATATATATATATTTATTTTCTCAACATTTTATTATTATTATATGATTTGTTTAATCCAATTGATATTTTTATTATCATTCAACTGTAATTTTATTTTCATTTCAATTACTTTTTTTTTGTTATCACATAAAAAAAAAAAAATTCAAGTTTATTTTCTTATTATCTTATACTCTTATATTTGTTTTATTAATAATAAAAAAAAATTAGATTATTATTTTTGATATATTTTTCTTTAGTGAATTCTCGCAATGAAATCTTTTTTTTAAAATATGAATTTTATAATTAATAATGTCATGTATCATTACACATGACAAATATGACAAATTGTCATTTATTTATTTTTTTTTTTTTTGATATTAATTTGTAAAAATAATAAAAATAAAAATAATAATAATAATAATAAAATTTTTTATCGAATGTGCTTTATTACATCTTGAAATTCTGAATTTTCATATAATTCTGTATTAACATAAAATAATTTCTTGGGTTTTGTTTTTTTACCCGACTTCGTGACAGCACTTAAATCCTTTTCATAATTATTTTTAATTTTCCAAGTTGTTAATACTCTTGTGGAAGGTTCCAAAGATTTAACTTGCAAAGTGGTGAATTTTGGTGTGCTAAATAACGTGAGTGTTTCGAAAGTTAGGAAAGTATCAGGTGTAATCTTTAAAGATGATTTACCATCATTATCAATATTTTTATGATCTTCAGGAGGAGAAGTAGTGGTAGTAGAAGGAATTTTAAAAATTTTGGTGACGTATGGTGATAAAAACCAATGAATAAGGCTTGTTGATGAAGCACTTGTTGATATCACTTTGAAAGGAAAAAAAAAAAAAAAAAAAGATGAAATTCGACAAAATAATGAGAAAAAAAAATATATTTACATTCTTTCCTTCCTTTTAGGGAAACTTACAAATAAATGCTACCAAGGATAAAGCCTTATTATTCAATGCACTATCCAAAAAGAAAATAAAAGGTGTAATTGCTATCGTACTTAATAAAGACCCTATCGAAAATAATTTTAATCTTCGGCAAGTTTGTGCCAATGGACCTTTATAAATTACATTTGGTTCAATTTCGGTTTTTCCCTTTGAAGAAGAAATTGTTGTTGTTGTAGAATATTTTGATGAAATAACATGATCATTCAACAGAGATTTTATAGAATTATTAGGTTGTCGTGAATAATAATAACAAAAGAATTTCGATTGATGATTTAATAAAGTTATAGAAAATGATCTAAAAGTTTTTGGATAAAGTGAGTGTTGTTGACGGGAAAAGGAAAATAATTTGAAATAAGAATTAGTTAGCGGAAAAATGTTTCGCGACATTTTTATAATCATAATTATTATTATTATTTTTTTTTTTTGCTATTTTTAAAGAAAATCAGATCAAATATGGTATATGACAAAAAAAAAAAAAAAAGAAAGAAAAAGAAGTGAAACGACTAAAACATAAACGAGCTCACCAGGGGTCGAACCTGGAATCTCCTGATTCGTAGTCAGGCGCCTTATCCATTTGGCCATGAGCCCTTACTTTGTGAAACTGATCCAAAGTAAAAATAGAAAAAATTTCAGAATATCCAAAGTTTATGCAGCAAATCGGTTTCGCATATCTCGCATATCTAATTTTATTTCGAATTACTAAATTTATTTAGCTGACTTCTGAGATATTAAAAAAGCTTTAAAATTGTTTTAAATTAGAATATCTAGGTCAATACCAATCCAATTAATATAAAACTATTACCATTTGATTCCTCTCGATGAGAAGAATTCAAACAAGCTATAATTTTTTACAGACTTGGTTTTAAAAATCCAAAATTATGCTATTATAATGACGAGAATATTACATTAAATTATTGTGTAATCAGATGACTTTTATTTTATCAATATTACCGTTACATATTTTTTTAGATTTAATTGATTTTAGGTCAACATTATAAATTTGACCAGAATTACGAAAGTTTCAGCCAGCCAAATTGATAAATTGATATGAAAAAATATTTATTATTATATAATCAACTGTTGATATAGCTCAATTTACAGTATAAAAATTATTTCTGTATTAAATCAATCAATCAAAGAAGAATGACTTCATTTATTAAACAAAATGTTATTATTACATTTATAAAGAAATAAAGATATCCAGCTAAAAATTAAAATATCATCTCTATGTCATATTCTTGTCAATGTTTTCTTTTTTTTTTTTTTTTTGGTACTTTTTATTCGGTCACAGCAGCTGGAGCTGCTCGTTTTTTGGCCACAGTTCCTAAAGTCAAGTTGAAAATAAGTACAAATTCATTCATTCAAAATATAAGAATTTTTTTTTCTTTTTTTAAAAAAAATAACAATGTATTTAATGATAATTACCCTCACGAAAGCCATTTTTAAAACGCCGAGGTAAATGTTTTAAATAACGCATACGACCAGTTCCAGTAGTTTTTCTGCGTTTTCCTTTTTCGCTCCAGTTATCTAAAAAAAAAATTAATTAAAATAATCATATTTGATTATATTGATTATATTGATTATTATTATTATTATAATAAAGATTTAATTTTAATAAATCACAATTTTAAATTATAAATATAAATAAATTTATAATTTTATAATTACTCACAGCTTCTGGTTTTTGCGGAAGGATAACCACACTGAGCACATTTTTTTTTTTGATTATGAAAAGCACGACTACCGCAACGACGGCATAAAGTGTGTGTCTTTGTATGACGTTTACCGAAACTTGAAGTACCCTTTGTCTATATATATAAAAGTAAGTATATGGATCAAAAAATATTTAATAAAAGTATTTAATTAAAATAGAAGAGACTCCGGGATACTGTTTGCTTCTAATTTATTTATTTATTTATCTATTTATTTTTTTTTTTTATTCTTCCTCGTGTATTGAAGCATCCATCTGAATAAATTATTATAATTATACTGTGGATGTCGATTACAAAATTTTTTTTTTTTTAAAAGAAGGTTTCTCTTGTCTTTGTATTTAACGTTTCATTGCCGCGTGATTATAAATTCCCCAATGTTATTGATTTTTTACTTAAAGGATCAAATAATTCAAATTTCAAGTATAACTGTAATATTCTTTTTTAAATGAAAACTTCAATGGATGAAATTGATAATAAAATAATTTTAAATTTACCATGATTTATCAAAGGGATGTGAAAAGAGGAGAATTTAAAGATTTGGTTTTTGGGATTGATTTATTTTCTTTACCATAAAATTCTCCGATTGGATAAAGAATTTATCGATCTACTGTTGATAATATATAATAATTGTGACAATTGATATAAATTGATATAAATTGATATGAAGTTTACTGTGTGTTGGTTTAATTTCCACAGAATGCAGCAAAAATGTTTCAACAATTTAAAAAGTTTTCTTCAACTTTCAACTTAAAAGATTTAATAGACACTACTGGGTATAAACAGAAACTTTTCTTTGGAAAGTTTTTTTTTTTATGTTATTTTGTAATTTGTATTCACATTCTTTATTAATGAATTACTTCATTGATAGGATCAAGGAAGAAGATTTCAAAAATATTACTAGAGAAGGGTGAGAATTTAGAATTTATTTGAAAACCTGAATAATTTTTTAATTACTAATAATTTATTAATCTCATTAAAGGTTACAGGTTGTTAAGAACGAATGGGAAAATTTTCGTTCTAAATCTGTTGAAATTCTGACACCAGGGTTTAGCCCAAGACTTAATACACTTTCACTGACAACTAGGTATTATTTCTTCATTATCCTTAATTTTTTTTCTCAGTCATTCCTTAATTACTTCTTATTTATTTTTCACATTTATTAATCAACTATATCACATATCATTTTTCTGATACACATTATACAGTAATAGTAGTAATAAACCTCGTTCCCCACTTCAACTAAATTTATCGGCTACAATCGAATTAGCTACAAGGTAATGATAACTGTATTTAATTTAGGACAATACAAACATCGATTCAATTCTTATATAATGCTTAATTTGTTCTCAGATACGAGAATGAATGGAATTCTATAAGAGATGAAAACAAAAGAAATTTTCAAAATGCAACAGTAAGTTCTATCGTGACTGATTATATATTATTGATTATTTATTGGTTATTGATAATAATAAAATTTAAAATATATATATATATATATATATTTAGGTTGCAGATGGATTAATTCAACAAATATTCGAAACATGTAAAGATCATTTTGAAACATGTGAAATGATCAAATCTGAAGCTAACCAATTACCAAAAATAAAAGAAATGATAGAAGAAACTACTAATTCTGCAAGTAATATTAGTTCCTCATTTGTGTATATATTTTATTCACTATTTTATTCATTATTTATTTTTTTTTTTTATTCATTATATTTTTTATTCATTATGTTTTTTTATTCATTATATTTTTTATTCATTATTCATTATTTTATTAGTTTCATTAAAAGAAGAATTGATAGAATTAGAAAAAATTATTGACGAATATGTTAAAAATAATGAAGTAAAATCCTTTGAACAATGGAAGCAAACTCAAATTATTGCATTTGATCAATATGTGGAAGAAAAAAAGTAAGATATTAAGGATATGATTGAATATTAATTAATTTGAATTTTTAATCAATTTTTTCTATCATTAATTATTAGTAAAGAATTAGAGGAAAAAAGAATTCTTTATAATCAACATCTTGAAGAATTCATGGATAATCATAAAGTCCAAAAGGCAAAAATATATCAAACCAATTTCGAAATTCAAATGGATAATTATCGTAATAGAAAAATTAATGATATTCAATCATTTGATGGTGCGAGATTTTTGATAATTTTCTTAATTTATAATTATTATTTATTCATATATTTACAAAAAAAAAAAAAAATTCCATTAAC
Source organism: Diversispora eburnea (assembly GCA_910592015.1). NCBI lineage: Eukaryota > Fungi > Glomeromycota > Glomeromycetes > Diversisporales > Diversisporaceae > Diversispora > Diversispora eburnea. The sequence goes on along the minus strand of CAJVPK010000180.1, from coordinate 17,371 downwards.
AAATTCTGTTGATAAAATTCCGTTAAAAATTCCATTTGACAGAACATAATACAATAGATGTGTCGGATGATGTTGGTGAAGTACTAGAAAAATTAGAAAAACTTGAACTTGAAACAGAAGAAGATAGGGATGCATTAGAAAATTTTCTTGAATCATCGAGCGATACTGAAGATAATATAACGAAAAGTTAAATAATCCATTTTTCTCATATTTTATGTGGATCAAGAGATTTTTCTGGATAATATTTATATACTGGAAATAATGAACAATTCGACCTTATTGTCAGTTAGTTTGGTCGATATTAGCCATTACAGTATTTGATCCGTATTGCTTCGTGTCCAACACAATCAATCATTCGAGATCAAAGAGAACGAGAATGGAGAGAATTTTAATTTCAACGCAACAAAAATTTTAGTTAATAGATAATTTAAATTTCACATAACATCACATGAATGTTTACCAAAGCAATATAATTAATATAATTGCAATAATCATCACTTTGTGATTTCATCTTTTAACTAATAGAATAATAGCTAGAATAATAGCTAGAATAATGTATTTTTGTACTTATACATGTACAACTTATTACAACTTAATTGAATGTTGTTAATTAGTTAATAAAGAAATCGGGAACAAATTAGAAAATATCATGTAAATAAAAAAATTATAAAAAAATAAATAATAAATAAATAAATAAGTAAAAACTAAATACTATAATAAATAAATAAATGTACATAATATACAATTCCTTAGTATCGATTTAGTGTCGATTTAGTGTCGGGTTTTTTTTTTAAACAAAAAACTTTTTGTTAATTAAAAATATTAATAAATTAACATTAACTCTTGCCACACCATCAAATATAGTCATCGTTTGAACATTATTAAATTGACTTTGTAATAAATCCTCCAATCTTAATTCCATTTGTGCTCCCGGAACTGGAACTCCGACATATGACGCATCAATGGTGAATATACCAACTTCATCTGATGATATGGTGAAACTAATCCTATCAAAAGTTGGGTAACCACTTATTGAAATTAATACTCCTTTATCGTGAAGTTTTTGTGCAGTATATTTAAATGATCCGAATTTCGGAACCTTTCCTACTCGTTGTAGTTCGCGAATGTGAAAGTATTGACGAGTGAATGGTAAAACTAAGCGATGTTTTTTACTAAACAGAGATTAAAATTATTAATTATTAAATAGGAACTTTTGGTTATTAAAAAAAAAAAATTATTTCTTTAATAATAAATTTATATTTACCCTTTCTTAGTAGACAATTGTTGCATACAAACATCAATATGAACATTATATGTTTTAATTTGTTCATCTAAATGTGATCCTTTTTCATTTAAATTAATTAATGTCTGTTTTAATTGTCTTAATTCTTTCTGTCTTTGTGCTCTTCTCTTTCGTTTATTCCTTATATCAGTTGCAATTGCATTCAACAAATCTTGATAATTATTTTCTCTAGTTATTTTCCTTTCTTTCTCTAATTTCATAATATTCTCTAATGTCAATTTCTTTAGAGTAAAAAATTTCATATTACTAAGGTCATATAATCCACTATTACTATTACCACTATTATTATTACCACTATTACTATTACCACTATTACTATTACCATTATTACTTGAATTAATATTACTTTTTTTATTTTCTCGATCTTTATTACATATTTCCGCATACTTTTCTTCATCTTGAGGGGTTATATTTTTTGAAAGAATTTCCAAAAGATTGGCACCAGTTTGAACTCTCATTAATAATAAAACCATACGTTTTGTTTCCACAAATAAATGTTTTATTTCTGTTTCCGGATCATTTTTAATTGCATCAAGAGCAAAGCGACTAGTTAAAGTTAAAGCAATTTCTTTGGTATTTGCATCACTTGATATATCATCAAGATGAGGTGCTTCACCAATATCTTGAAATATTTGTCTCAATACATCATTAGGTTGAGGAGCTATATATTCTATTCGTTGAAATAATAATTCGTGAGTGGAAAATATTTCAAATGGTGAAATATATATTATGGGATTTCGGGTTCGGGTGAGATCTCTGAATTCTCCAATTTCGAAATAAGTTTCGGCATCACTAACTTCCGTGACTGATATAAAAAAAAAAAATTTTTTTTAAAGTATTCAAAGTATTCATCAACAAATAATTTTTTGGATTAGTTCTAAATATATATTTTTTAAGAAATTTAAGAAATGTATTTACCAGCTTTAAAGAATTTTGAAAATCTATCAGTTGCATATGCCACATATTCATTTAATGGTTGTAAATAAACATTCTCTTCAGTAAATAATTTTCCTACTGATATTTGATTCAACATTTTCGATATCTATGATAATTTTTAGTTATTTTAATAATACATATATATATATATATTTATATATTTTAATTATTATATTTAAATAATATGACAAAAAGAAAAGAATTGAAAAAAAAAATAATTGAAAACAAACCTCAGCCAAATTTTTACGTTGCATCGGACTAACAATATTCTCAATGACATCGAATCCTTCTGGTGCACTAATTTATTATAATATATGGGATTATGTTAATATTTATCTGGACGATGTGGACAGTGTCATACTGAAAAATATGATAAAATGTAATACTTACACAATAGCAGGATTCAAATATCGATAATAAATCAAATGCCCAACCACTTTTAATACCGAGTCTTCAGTTTCATTACTAAACTTTGTCATTAAAGAATTCTTTAATTCTCGGGCAATATAACGTATTCCAAAAGGCATTTTATTGAGTGAATTTACAATTTCTACCAAGAATGTTTCTGTCTCTTTACGAAGTTTCTGTAAATGATGAATAAATGCGGTTCTAGTTTGTGGATCATTAAGAGCTTCGACTTGTGTTATATCCATCGGTTTATTGGATCTTTTTCCTGTCCTTAACTCTTCCGCATTAATTAATGATCGATATATAATTAATGGATCTGTTTCTAAGTCCATACTTTCATCTGCCATTATTTGTTTCACTAATGGACCAAGTAAATCACGTAAAAATTTTCGTTCTTTTGCTCCTCGATTATAATGTACGACTAACTTCATAAACATGAAATTTCCTCTCAAGAATTCTTGAAGTGAATCAATATTTTCTAATTCTTCTATCATACTTTTCTGAAACAATTTGAGTAACAAATATTCTTCTCTATTATTCTGGGCGTAACCAAATAATGTTAATACAACCCCCTCAACTAATTTCTTGGATTTTTCAGGAAATCTCGTTTTATTCATTATGAAAAATAGTCTTGCAAGATATGATGGTTGAGTTTGCAAAAGGTAAAAAAGTTGTTGATAAAGTTCTAGTCTATGACGTGATTCTTTATCCAAAGATGAGAATGGACCATGTGAAGAATTAAGTTGCGAGAGTCTTTTGCCTCGTTTCTTCCGATTGGCAACAGCAATAACCTCATCCAAAGTAATTTTATTTTTAATAAGCAAAGCGATTTTAATATCAAGTTGGTTTAAATGATCTTCCATTTGATTATTTTCACGAATTTTTTGAATAACAGCTTGTCTTAAGCGTTCCAATTCTAAATTATAAAAATTCAGAAATTATTATTATTTTTTTTAACAATTAAGTTATTACATTTAATGTGAATCTTGATGAAAAGAAGAAAGTTAACTGTACCGATTTCTTCTTCAAAGTCAAAATCACTATCATCCAATAAATGTATGAAATTCTTAATAGTTCCTACTGGCGGATTATTTCCTAAGGCTTTTATAATAAGAAGGGGGAAATTTTTAATTAAATATGAGATGAAACAATCTCACAAAAACTAACATCAACTAATGTCAAACAATGTCAACTGTGAACTAACGTCAAACAATGTCAACTAAAATCAACTTACTTAAACTTCGATAAGCATCTCCATCATGTTTAGCACGATATATGCTTTGAATTTTAATAACTTTATCAATATTTCGTTGAAAATAATCTTGCCGATCACGAAATCTATTGCGTGCCAATTTTGCACGGATAAGAGCTTGTAACTATTAAATAATCATAAGAAAGATTAATCATCTTATAAAAGAAACCAAGAGAGCGTTTTAGCAGAGATTATTCATATAAGTCTAAAAATATTTTACCTGGATAGCCCATCTTTCTAACTTTTTCATTCGATCTAAACGTCGATTCCATTCTGTTTTTACTAACCAACCTCTAGATTGAGCTTGTAATTTAATTATGAAAGGTATTACAGACATATGTACAGCTCTACGTTCTAATAATCTTTTTCTTGCGAGTTTAGTCCTTGCAATAGATTGACATTTTTTAAGAGATTCATTATTTTCTGCCCAATATTTGGCATTTCCTACATAAAATTGATTGGACAATGGTTAGACAACTTATTTGTAAAATATTCATAATATTTAAAGCAAACATATATAAAAATTTTATTCATACTTTCTTCTTCCGACTCTTCTATCACTGCTACTTTCATGACAGGTTCAAATATTTCCATGATAGGTTTGATCTGCTGCGGAATTTCTGTCATTTTTAGTTCTGCAGCTAATGCTACACCAACATTTGCAAAACTTGGCATAGCAACTCTAGAAGCATCTAAACCTCTTTGCGTTGTATGCAACTGTTCATCTAAAAAGTAATATATAATGAGAATACATATAATTATATATATATGTTATTAATCAAGAAAATGTTGAAAATGTAGGAATGATAATATTATATTTTCTTACCTGTAAATTCTAACTTTCCTACCAAATTTCGAATCCGAACGGTGAGTCCTTTGGTTGCCAATAAATGACTAAATAATTTGAATATAATTATTTACAGGCATTTAATTTATGCTATAAATAATACTAATAAGTAATATAAAACTAATAAATAATATGAGTCAGTTTTTTACCTCAAAGCGTGTATGCAATAAATAACTTTTGGAATGTTTTTCTTTTCATATAAATCCGTTAATTCAAATCGAAAAATCTAATAGGAATATAATAATAATAATAATAATATAATAATAATAAATAATAATAATAAAATCACAATAAATGCGTTATGAAATATTAAAGAACACTAATACAACTAAATAAATAAAAATAACCAAAGTAAAAACATACATTCGGTAATCTAACATCTCTTATTGCGTCGAAAAAGAAATTAATATTAACTGAATGTCGAAATTGCAATTTTGGTGACTAGAAATAAATAATTAAATAGTTAAAAAAAATGTCAAGAATTGTCAAGAATTGTCAAAAATTTGTCAAAGATAAATATACTCATAATAAATACCTCAAAAATTTTTCCAACAACTGAAGGTCTAAAAGATCTCGCCAATTTTGCTAGTACAATTCCATTTCTAAGACTTTCTTCTAGAATTACAATTGGATCGATTTCTTCCGCGATACATGCTTCTATCCATCTATTTTTATAAAACAATATATATATATATATATATATAATTAATATGTTTAAGTAAATTTATTTGATTATTCATGTAATTTTTTTTTTTTTAAAAAAAAAAAAAAACTTACTCTTTGGCTTCTCCAATATGACATAAATACTCATAAGCTTGAATGTTTTTTCTTTGTTGATCTGCCCAATTTCGAGAATTTTGGCGTTCTCCTGTCTTCCTAAGTCGAATACGACCTTTTAAGCCTATTGAAAATTTGGTAGTTAATGCCAACGAAGATATGGATTTATGTTAACGCTTTCAAAAAAATAATAAAAATGAATAATAAAATTTACTCAAATAATAGGGCTAAATTAACTATTAAATTTTCGCGTCCGTTTTAAAGTTACGCAATTAATTAGTAAATTATAAGTTTAATTTGAAATTCTTCTATTGGATTTGATTCGAATCCCAACACTTACCAGTAACATCTTCAGCATTTTCCGTTATAGTAGGAATTTGTAAATCTGAGAGGTCTTTTTTTTCGGACATACTATATAAACGTCTAAGTTCTGCCACTGCTGAAAACTTTGTGAGATCGCGCATAGGAGCTACAGTGTTAGGTTCCCGGATTTTTGAACCAGTTGTCCGTTCAGAAGCCATTTTGCAAAACTTAAAATTGGAACTTATATTATATGTTTGTTTCTAGACGATATATACGAATGTTATACTAATTTTAAAGAAATTTATAAAAATTTATAGGTAGTTTTTAAATAGAATGGTATTCTTTTCAAATTTAAAAGGCTACCATTCATACCCTTCATTAGTTTTATTCATTACTAACTAAAATAATATTTATCATAGTCTTAAGATAAAAAAAAAAAAAAAGTCCAATATCACGTGTAAAGGGGTTTAAAGGGGGTAAAGTAGACATGCGTGTTCAATTCGTGTGACAAAAAGTTCGAACGCGCAATTTCATTTCCTTAAAAAAAATCTTCTATTTCAAAAAATTGTCTAACCAAAATGATTTTATGTAGGGAATGTCAACAAGAAAATGAAAGGTGGTTAAGCGTGGTACTCAAAGCATTTCAAAAATTGTTTTGATAAATGGTCAAGCGGAAATGACACGATTGATAAATTTATTCAGGAATGCTCAATTAAATGTAGATTATAAATTAAAAGTAATTGAATGGATAGATTTAAAGAAATTAAAGAAATAGCAAAAGGTGGTTTTAATATTATTTATTATGCTAAATGGATTGATGGACCAATTTATTTTTTGGGATATTAAAAATCAACAATGGAAGATATTAAAAAAAAGTTTGATGGCATTTCAGATATAAATGAAGAATTCTAGTAGTATTTTAAATTAATATAATATATATTAATTCACTTGAAAATTATGGATATAGATGACATTCGTTCAATTAGATTTTATGAAATAACAAAAGACCCAAATATTCACAAATATATGATGATTTTATGCTATCTAAAAGATGGAAACCTTAGAATTTATTTAAATGAAAATTTTAATAATATCGATTGGTTTGATAAATTAATTTATTTAAAAGAAATAACAAAAAAAAAAAATTTACAGATTCATAAATTAGATATAATTCATCAGGATTTTTATCCTATTTTTATTAAATAATAAATCTACATATATTTCAGATTTTGGATTAAGTAAGCTAATAGGATAAAAAATAGAAAATTCCAATAAGAAAAATATATATATATTTGGTGTATTACCGTGTATAGCACCTGAAGTATTAAGTGGGAATGAAGAATATTCAAAGGCTGCTGATATGTTTATTCATTTGCGATAATAATTTATGAAATAATTATTGGATGTATCCCGATATACTACATGATGATGAGAATGTGTAATGGATTACGACCAAAAATTCCATTCCATACTCCAAAGTTAATTACAAGAATGATTATGTGATGTTTGGGATGCTCGAGTTACTCATCGTAATGATTATTGTAAATATAAAAATGAAATTACAATTCAAATTAAAAAAGTTGAATATAAATATAATCCTGAAATTACAATAAAAGTTGAAAGTGATGATCATCGAGATAAATATGATTCTGAAATTACAATTCAAATTAAAAAGGTTGAAAATTTTGAAAATTTTTTCAACAAATCAAACATCAACTGATAAAACTTCATTTAATTATAAAACACATCCACAAGCAATTTATTCGAAATCTTCCAAAACCAATAAATGAATCAAATTTTGAAAAGAACTTGAAGAATTGAATGAACATATAGATATACTAGTAAATATCAATTATATATTGTAATTTTTTTTGGTTGCTAAATCAAGACTCTTCAATTATATATCATATTTTATTTATTTTTGTAATTAATTATATTGATTTATTTATTTCTATATTTTTATTTGGATGATGACATTTGTGAATTCTAAGTATTAAATATACTTAATCTTCTATAAATAGTTTTAATTTTCTATATATTTTTTTACTTCAATACAATATTTTTGAATAAATTCATATACTTTAATTTCTGATAAAATTTATTGTATAAATAGAGTATGAATTCAATTCAGGCATTATGGGACGCGCCACAAGGGTTTTTTGCCTGTATTTTGGCACCCGCAAGGTATTCATCATTTGTCAAAAATGGATTTTTCGAATTAATTCACGTTAAAAAAATTAACATATTTTAAAAAAATAAATAAATGAATAAATCGAGAGAATTAGCATATCATATAATATATATCATTTATATAAAAAGAATTACCACGTGATATAATTGGTGGAATGTTACTTTAATTAAATTAAAGTACTTTCTTTAAATATCATTTCTCGTTTTAATCCTGATATTTTGTTAATTGATGAATAACCAGGCGCGGGCGTCACGCCATGCCTCAGGCATATTACCTTCAAAACAATTTTTTGCTCCAAGAAAGCCTATTTCACAAACCGCAAGACGAAAGTCCACCAGTTCACCAAATCCTCCTCCACCTACATATCAAGCAACAAATAAAACTACACTCACTTCTACATTTTCTAACATTCAATCTGAAGAAGTTTCTCTTTTACACCAACCTTCAAATACTCGTTCATCGATCTCAATTCCACCTAACCAATCTCTTGATCAAACACTTGACACTCTATTTAGTCCAGAGTTATCGCAAGGTGTACCAAGCAGGACTTTGGAACCCAGCCGACCTACCAGCGCGCTTCTTCTTCGACGATTATATCGTCAACCAAGTGGAAACGATGAGTTAACACAGAATTCTATTGATTCTGTCCTGGAACCTATTGCACAAGTTTCAGAATCAACGTATTATCATCAAAATAATGGTTCTAATTTGATATCGCGGGATTTTGCATTTTCAAAATATTCAGAAAATATATCATCTAACACGAAACTTAACATAATAACATCAAAATCATATTCAAGTGCACCTACGAAATATACCAACTTTAACGCAAATTCATATGCATCTGCTGTAAAATACATGCCACGAATTATTCCACAACCAACATCCATGCACCATGCTAATGATAATAATAAGAGGGGACGCAAACGTCTTTATCAAAATTGGCCTGGAAGAAATCGATTTTTTTTAGGTGGAAGAGTAATGACCAGCAGAGATTTTCCTGCATTTTTAGTTGCATTCTCTACACTTATAATACCATCTGGACTTTTTATGGGATTTACGTTTGTATTCTTTAGTGTATTTAGTTTTCTTTATTAGCTAATCTTATTATGATACTGTATTATGAATTCTTGTTGATTACATTTTTTGTTTCTTGTTTTTTTTTTTTTTTTGCATAGATGTCCATATTTATTCCATAATGTTTCACCTGCCTTGGTCTTTGTTTTTGTATATTTATTTTTATTAGCAGCAACTAATATGCTTAAAACATCATGGTCTGATCCAGGGGTAAAGTTCTATATAATTCAAATGTTTTTGAACTTTTTTTTTTTTAAAAAAAAGGGAATATAAATATATAATTGTAATGTATCATTGATTTTTAAATTATCTAGTAGATTATTTCACGTAACCTGGATCCATCTCCTCCAATAGAAGATCCGGAAGATCCTGAAAACAATGCAAATAATACCAATAATAATAATATATATTATTCATCACATGGTGTTCCACTTCCAAAAGAAGTAAAGATTAATGGACAAACAGTTAGACTAAAATATTGTGAATCTTGTAAAATATACAGACCTCCAAGATGTAGTCATTGTAGGCAATGTGATAATTGTGTTGGTAAATGATTAATTTCTTTATAATTTTTACAGTTTTATTTGTAGAATTTATTCAACCATTTTTATTTATTATAATTATTATTTTTATTTATTATTATAATTAGTTTATTTATTATTATTTTTATTTTTATTTTATTATTATTTTTATTATTATTTTTATTTATTGTTATTTTTATTTTATTTATTATTATTTTTATTTTCATTTATTATTATTTTCATTTATTATTATTTTTATTTATTATTATTTTTTATTTTTTATTTATTATTTATTATTATTATTTTTATTTATTATTAATTTTATTTTATTTATTATAGAAAATGAAGATCATCATTGTATCTGGTTAAACAATTGCATTGGGAAAAGAAATTATAGATCATTTTTTACTTTTATTGCTACAGCTACCATCTTATGTTTTTACATTTTGGGATCTTGCTTAACACATTTGTTTCTGTTGATGAAGGAAAAAAATATTAATTTTATATCATCGATAATGGATGCACCTGTCAGATATCCTTTTTTTAAAAAAATTTTCAAATAACAATAACATTTATTTTTTATATTTAATCTTAATTGTAAAATATACTTTTGTATTATTAATATTGTCATTTTTTCTAATGTGGTCTGTCGGAGGATTGACAGGTTATCACATATATTTGATAAGCAAAAATCTTACCACCCATGAGCAGGTAATGTTATATAAAATTTTTCTATAATTCTTTTTTAAATTTTTTTTAAATTTTTTTTTTTTTGTGATTCTTTGATTTTCAGATTCGAGTACCTTTGGCACGAAGGAATAGAAATCCTTTTGATTATAGAAATATTTATAGAAATTGCTTATGGATACTTTGTCGACCTATGACACGAAGGTAAATTACTTAATAATTATTTTTATTAAGTTATTGGAATAATTGTTTTATTTATTAGATTTGTTGTTTTTTATATAATTTAATCATTATTATTTTTTAAAGTCATGTGAGTAGAAGAGCTTTTATTGAAGAAGGTGATGACGATGAAGATACATTGAATAACACACCAACACAACCAACAAACAATACAAATACCGAAACAACAAATCCGGAAATTACTAATGTTATAAAAATATCCACAAACAATGAATTAACCAATACAAAACATATCACTACTACTATTATCCCCATAACAGAATTACGCAAGCAACAAGAACAACTTGATGTTAATGTTATTTAGTAATGTACAATTATTGTATTTTTATTACTTCTGAATTTATTAAATTATAATTCCAATTAAAAAAAAAAAATCAATAAATAGCATTTCTAAAAATTATTACTAATAAACATCTGTATAAAATATTGATAAAAAATATATTCTTTTATTATTTTTATTCTTCTTAATAAACAACTGTTCATGAAAATTTAATACCAAAATATTAAAAAAAAAAAGATAACATTCAAGATATTAAAAGGAAACAGTGTATTCTAAAATCTCGTAAGTGAAAAGTAAAAAATTTATTGGAAAACAAGATATATTACTATTGAGATAAAGGGTTAAATCTAATTTTTTTTTTTTTTTGAAAATAACAATATTAAAAATAAATCATTCTGACAAATTTAATTTAGTTACCTGACTGATTATTAATCAGTTAACTTTTTAATCAATTAATTATAAATTAAACAGTTAAACTAGTTAAATTAATCAGTTATAATTGGTTAATTAAAATATAAATAGTTAATTTCCACTTCCAAGATCAATATCTTTTACAGTCATTGTGCAATTAGCAGGATCTTAATACATATATATGCATTACTTTTTTATGTTTCATAATTATTTATGCTTTTGGTTTTATTTTGTTATATGGTCAAATAATTGGTGTTGATTTATTAGATGATGAATTGTATTTCAGGTTTGAAGGACCACTATTAAGGTTTCCTACTCAATTAATGATATTACCGTTCCGAAACAAACTTTGGAATATTTTATTTCTTTAGGCTAAGAAACTGGATTTTTGATGTTTATTAATGATGGATATTTATAATACTTCTTTAAATATTAAGAAAGTATTATTCGCAAAGCAAAAGCACTATCATGTCTTAATAAGGATTCGGATCTCTTTGGTAATATTTTTCACACTGAAATAATTTCGATGTCCCATCACTGTAAGGTGGATTTCATTAGTTCACTCTACAAAAAAAAAAACAAAAAAATGAAATAAAACTCTTGTCATCCCAGTAGAATAATTTTATTACATTTATACATTGTGATTGATAAATAATCAAAGTGATATTAATGCTTTATATATTTTTATACATTTTTGATTTTGATATAACATTTTCCGTGAACATATATTCATGTTTCCATTCAAGATCATCTGGTCTTGCCTTAAACACTATCTGTGCGTGCTATATGATAATTATCTGAATATATGCAGTAAAAAAATAAACTGTAGATTCACATCGAATACTACTACTACAAGAACTATATTGTATTTCCCAGATGAAAATCTTGAATAAATTGAGTTGTGATTATTTCATTAGTTTTATTGATTAATAACTTGGATTAATTGTACACCAAATTAGTGATACGTATGCGTTTATGGAAGAATATTATTTCTTCCCATTAGTTTATAAAGCAAAGAATTAATCGTTAATGATAATAAATAAATACAATATTATAGAATCTAATTTAATTGCAAAATATTTAATGTTATCTTTAACAAATTTTATCAATTAAGATAAAAATATTCTATTGTGTATTGAAATAGCAGAATATATCAAAATCAAATTGGAGGAATCTTTGTTGTAAACATTATAAAATTTTTATTATTTATTATTTATCAAGATTATAATAAAATAAGGGAAAATAAAATTATATTAAATTGTAATTACTAATCAAAATACTTTACATAGAAAATAGAAAATCGTAAATTTCTAAAAGTTCAGGAAACTTGGTAAATGAAATTTTTTTTAATCTACTTCTTTCTATTCTCAAAAATTAATCCAGTAACTGGTGGTTCAGCCAAAGGTCCATAACGTACCTTTTTTTCAATCTTTCCACTTGGTGTCTTAATGTGATAATTTAAAATTAATTTATGCATACCAATTTTAATTTCATTTACAGCAAAAAATCTGTTTAAAAAATTGATTTAATAAATATTTATCAAATATCTTGAAATTTATAAAATTTTATTATAAACATTAATTAATCAAATAATTTTAATATACCAACCTTCCAGGGCAAATATGTTTTCCTGAACCAAATATAAAATAATTTTTGTCAGTTTTTGATGCAGAGAAATTATTTTCCAAACCATGATAAGGAAGGAATGACCTTGGTTCTGGTCCATATGCTGTGGTATTGTAATGAACATCCATTAAATAAGTTTGAACTATACGACCTGTCAGATTAGATATTTATTTTTTTAAAAAAAAATTAATATTTTTAATATTATTGAATGGAAAAGATTATTAAAATAAATAATAAAGAAATTTTTAAAATGGAATACCTTTTGGAATTGTCATGCCATTTTTAAATGTATATGATTCCAAACATCTGTGAGGAAAGGCAGCTATTTTAAAAAATTTATTCTCATTATTATTCTCTAGTACTTATATATATGTGTGTGTGTAAAATTTACATACCCACAGCATCAAAAGTCCTTAAAGACTCTCTCAGAAAACTATCCAATTTCACCATTTTGTTAATATGTTGAGGCAATAATTCCCCATTACATTCTTTATCAATTCTTACTTGTTCTTCATAAATATCATCCCATAATTCTGGTCTTCCCGCAAAATCTATTATAAAACATAAAAATAATATTAATTATAAAATGAGAGGAATTATATAAAATGATTATAATTTAATGGGTATAAAATATCTTTTTTTACCATAAAGAGCACAAGTAATATGACGAGAAGTAGTGTTTATAGAGGCAACAATAATAATAAATATAAATTCACAGATTTTATTCAAGTAATCATCAGTAATAACTTTTGTTTCGTATTCAGGATTATTCAAAATATATTCAATTATATCCAACTATTATTATTAAATAGAATTAATTTTTCTTAATAGTGTTGAAATTATTTTAGTTATGTTGAATTTTTTTTTTTTTAATACTCACAGGTGGTTCATATTTATCACCAAGAATTTTTTTATCTTTCAATCTTTTCTCTAATACAGGTTTCAAATGTTTCTTTAAAGTAATCACATGTTTTGAAATTTGATTATTCCCAAATCTAAGTGGTAAAGTGATAACTTGGGCATGGACTTTTGGATGAATGAATGAAAGAATGGGAGGTATTGCGATAATTGATATAAAATCTTTGGTAAAATCAGCAAAAGCTTTGACCACGTCTTCATTTTTTGATAGTTCCTTTAATATAATTTAAAGATATTAAGATAAAGATATTATTTCGTATTTATAATTTACAATTTACCTTACCTGTCCAACCAAAACATCAGCTACTGGACGAGCGATCATGCTTGAGAAATTATCATTCGCCGTGTTAATTAATTTAGGGTCTAAACAAATAAAATAATAATAATTATTATTATTATTACTATTTTTATTTCAAAAATAAACCTAAGAGGCTTACTAGAACAATCTCCAATTTCCTTATTAATAGAAATCATAAGTTTTTTTTGTATTCTTCCAGTGTATAAAGGTAATTTTGAAGTGATTCCTTCACGTATCGTTTTGACCAATTGTTCCGTCGTTCCAGGATCCAAAACGCTTTTTAAAACACGATACAAAGGAAATACCTAAGGACCATTGTATATGTATAATATATAAATATAATATAAAAATGATTGTTATCAAAATAAAAGTTTTCTAATATTAAATCAATATGGAAACAATTGATTTTTTAATTGTAAATTTATTTTACATCTCGCGTTGCACTGAGCAAATTAAAAGTATCGGAGTCATAAACTTCATGAATAGTTTCGTTTCCAGCTATAGTATTCACCTGACCGAATACATATATATTGAAAGGATCACCGTACTATGCATCGCAATTTTTTTGTTAATTTATTTTGTCGTAATTATTAGAAATGAATTATTATTATGATTTACTTTTTGTCTACATTCGGCCAAGAAATTTTCGGCATTAAGTAAATAATCTAATGTATGGCCAATTATTGGAATTTTGTACGGAACCATTGGAGGTTCATTCTGAAGAAAAAAAAGAATGAGTTAAAAACTAAAATATTATATGACAAGAAAAATAAAAAAAATTACTTACTTTACTTAATCTTGGCTTCTTAATCCAATAAATAACATATGTAGCTATGAATACCCACACAAAGGCTGGAATTGTTTCAAAAGAGAAATACATTTTAAAGATACCACGAAAATTCTAATTTTTCGCTCATACAAATAAATTTTCTTGAATGCAGATCATTTATTTATTAAATGCATTTATCCACACAAAAGGCTGGAATTGTTTCAAAAGAGAAATTATTTTAAAAAATACCGCGAAAATTCTATTTTTTTGCTCATACAAATAATTTTATATGGCATTAAATTTTTATGAAAATTTATCAAATGATTTTATTAAACTTTTAGAAAATGGAGATGAACACTTATGCAAACTTTTCAACAGTCTTGTGTAGATCATTTATTGTTCATACAAATAATTTTCTTAAATGCAAATCATTTATTTAATGAACTCATACACGTGTAAATTATACGTACCATCGAAATTCAAAATAAGAACGTGTAATTTAATTTTTTTTAAGGAGATGATTCCTTTTTTTATTTATTACATTTCAAATTAAATTGACCAAAAATGTCAAGTCCGATCTTTTGGAGCAATATCCAAAATTATTAAATAGGGTTTTTTGAATAAAAGTACAAAAATAATTATCAAAGTTGTTATATATCAAAGTTGTTATTTATTTTACTAAATAAACAATAAAAACAATATTAAATAGTCTTAAATTTTAAAATATTCGCGAATTACTTATAAAAGTTTCAGACCAGTTAAATTTCATATAGTAATTTAGTTTTTGAGACACTTGTATGGGATGTGTATTTTGGCAAAAGTGATCGGTGTGAAAGAATTCTTCACACGCACGTGATATTTATTTCGAATGAATAAATCTATATCTTATATAAAAATACATGCAATTATTTGAACATCTTAATGAAAGTCTTGCTAATCTTTCTTCTGTATTATAACATCTCATCATACAGTATGTTGATAAACTGTACTGTATGATTAAAATATGATTAAATATTACAAAGATTTTTACAATATAATATAAGAGTTATATATTTAATCATACAGTATCGACAGAAATATTTAGATAAAAATTATTATTTCATATAATAAATTAATAAAGTTTAATTATACATTTTTTATATTATCTAAAATTGATTTTCAAAAAAAATTATTAGTGAATATTATTTTCTAAAACTTCCTATAATAAAATCAACTAATTTTTAATGACAATTATATTTTTGAATTATTTATTATACTTTTATTATATTAATTTTTAATTATTTAATTGTACAGGTTTTTAACTAATGAACTTGGAAATAAAATATTTAAAAAGTATAATAATACCTGTTGAAATAAATATTTTACATGTTTTTTATATTTGTTTTAAAAACTTTTTTGATATTTAACAACATCATATCTTTTATATCTATTAATATAAACACTTTTAGAAAATTTTTTAAATTCAAATCCTATTTTTTTAGAAAAATATTATTTGTACAATAAAATCATTAACATAAAATTCAAATTTTTTTTGCTACAAACATGAAGTTACTTGTATTTGAATTATACATGTTCCCAAAATTGATTTTGGATTTTTGAGGTATTTCGACTATTTGAGATTTATGCAAAATCTATTCTATATATGGAAGTAAAAAAAGTACCCAGTTATATGTATCTTTAATCAAAGAATAAATCTGGGTGGTCAAAAAATTTGGGTTTTAAATAAAATAATTTCGTCTTCTATAAAAAACTATTTTGACTTTTTTTCCCGAAATTGCAATTTCGGGACCCCAAAATAATTTTGCGTGCAAGTATAATTTGAATATCTTCACCATTTAACAAAGATTTTATTTTTGATGTCTTCCCATTTAAAAATAGGAACATTCTTTTTTTGGCAAGTTTTTCTACTCTCTGATGTAACATGCAAAATAATCTCATTTTTTTAATTGTCTTGCAATGGAAATGCTAACTTTAACTTTTTTCTTTTTTGATTCAAATTGAATTGTAATATAGACAGATTTTTGAGCAGATTTTTCATTCCATCTAATAAAATTTCAATAAAATTATCAGCTTTTTCATCACATTTATTGTTATCCCAAATTATTTCAAATTCACTTTCACTTTTGCTAACATTACTCTCAATACTGTTGTTGACCATGATTATCTTCAAATAAATATGATAAACTAACAACTAAAGGCAGAGAGATATGTATAGTGAACACACAGTAACTATACTCAATCTATCAATGTTGAAGAAATTTTATACTATAAAGGAAGTATAAAGTATGAATGATTTTATTATTACAGATTATTTTGAAAGAGGCAGAAGGTGAGTTTTTATAAGAAATATCCATACAGTATATAAATAATAATTTACACAGAATTATAAATCAAAATGTCACAAAGATTTTATTAACAATTTTATTATTAAGGACATATACGCTGTTACTATGGGTTTCCTCCACTTTCATAATTTCTTATTATTTTATTTTATTTTATTCTTATTTGTATTTATTTTATTAGTATA